>PVJA010029770.1:0-26181 GCA_004027025.1 Myocastor coypus
CTCTCTCTCTCTTTCTCAATTTCTCTCAAATTTTGTGGCATTGGGCATTGAGCCCAGAGAATTCTGATCTACATCCTTACCTTTTTAAAAGAAGGTTACTTTGAGATATAGTATCCCTAAGGTGCCCAGTGTGCCTTCAAACTTTTAATCTTGCTGCTTTGGTCTCTAAGTATATGGGATTACAACCGAACATCATTGCACCCAGCTTTACAGCTTTCATGTAAGCTAACAATAATTTCCCTTCCTAATTTAAATAGAAATTAATAAATCTCATGAAGAAAGAAGTCATAAATTTATTATTTTATGAAAATAACAACACTAACGTGTATGTGTTCCTAGGAATGAGACAAACTTACATGAAGGCCTTTTTTTGTTTATTTTGCTTTTGAGGTAGTATTTCATTATGTCACCCAACTATAGGGGATATCTGGGCTCAAGAAATCCTCCTGAATCAGCCCCAAGTGGCTGAGACTATAGACTCCTCCTGTGTCCAATGAGCCTATTCCTTCATATTTATTTAATTGCAAGGAATTTATGAAAACACAAATAGATGAAAACCCTTTAATCATTGGGTAGACAACTTGAAAACATCTATGAAATCTATTTCATTTCTGTAAATTTTCCTGAATTAGTTAGAAATTCAGAGATTTATATATCAAAATATCCACCCAGGATCCAGGGAAGTAGCCTAACAACTGCCTGGCAAATATGGGGCCCTGAGTTCAATTCTCAACACCACTATCCCAAACAAAACAAAACAAAACCCATGTATTAACTTGTAAAATTTCCCAAACTACGGAAATATTACATAAACTATAGCACAGCTATATAAAATTTATTTACTTATTTTAAATTTATTTATTTATTTATTTATTTATTTTTGTCTTTTTGAGACAGGGTCTCACTATGCAGTTGAGGCTGGTACTGAGCTCACTTTTGTAGCCCAGGCTGGTCTCGAACTCACATCAATCCTCCTGCCTCAGACTCCCGAGTGCTGGGATTACAGGCGTGAGCCACCATGCCCGGCTACTTATTTTAAATTTAATCATTAAATTTTAAAATGTTCTTTTCAAATGTTAATAATTATTCACAATTATAATTATCAACATTTAAAAATGCTCAGAGTACAGTACAATGAGCTTTTTGAGTATAATAAATGCTGTATTTTAAAATAAAAATAGTTGCTTATTTTTCTGATTATAAATATAAAATGTAAAGATAAAATGTAAAAAGTGACACAAAAAGGCCAAAACAAAACATAAAAAAATCAAATTGTATTTATTGTGTCCATATATCAACTCTTCATGATGGATATAATCATTATACATGGTAAATACATGCTAGTAAAAATTAAAAAATGTAGGGGCCCGGCGGGATGGCTCAGTGGTCTAAAGCGCCTGCTTGGGAAAGCTTGGGCGACTTCAGGCACCGCGGTTCCATCCCCGGCACCACATGCTGCGCCAGCCCTGCCCTTGGGGCCGGCTAAGCCAGCCATAAAAATGAGTGAATAAACAAACAAAGGTTCTGAAACAAGAAAAAAAATAAATAAATAAAATAAAAATTAAAAAAAAATTAAAAAATGTAAAACAAATCACAGCATGATCTTTCAGAGATAAAACAATCCTCTGAGTATACATGTAGGCACACTTAGGTCTACAAATTTCTGTAATATAATTTTTAAGTACATCCTACTCATGAAATTTAATTTAGTTCCTTCCACTCAAGGCAATCACAAAAATCTTTCCAAGTCAAAATGATATGTTCCTACCACCATATGTCACGATTACATAGTATCCTGTTATGTTTTTGTCTTAAATTTTAGTTAACCAGTTTTCCATTGATGAATGCTTGAACAATCAGACAGAACACAGGACGATGTAGCTACACACACTGTAAATGTATTGTTAGGAGAAAGCCTTTGTTTCCCTGCTGGTCTGTTTTCTAATGGAAGGGCAACACTGTCTGCAGGTAAAAAGCATGCCTGGCATGTGTGCCAGTTGGGCAGAACTATCACTGACCATGCAAAACTCTGTTAAAAATAAGCTGCTTGCTGCTAGAAGAAAAGGAGTCTTGTTCCACTGGAAACAGGGTTTCCCTGGCCTGTGGAAACCCCTTCCAGGCATCAGGAATGCCTACGATCAATTACTGGACAATGCCACCCATTTCTCTGTAGTCTTCCTCTGTAGACTCAGAGGAAGAGAGCACCCATAATAGATCTTTGATTTTCCAGAAATTTAGAGCTAGCTGCTGTGGCATCACTGCTGGGGCTGGAGAAAGGGCTTGTCACCTTTCTTCCTTTCTGATATGGTGTTACACTATATCTAACTCTATAGTTTGTCCCACCTAGCATGGCTCAACCTTGTTTGCATGTGACTTCCTGAAAAACAAAACCCACTCTGTCTGTAGGAAGCTTATTTTTAACTGTTTCTCTCTCAATGCATTTCAGCTATTACTCTTTGCACACTCTGAACAGCATCCTAAGGATAATATGACACAATGCAGAAACACACACACACAAAAAATCACAGATACTTTTCAAAATATTTTTGCTCTGGTATCAGACATAAATCCACATCTTTTAAAATTACATTTGTGTAGTTTTTAAATGAGTTACTGTTTTCTTCTTCTTTCCTTCCTTCCTTCCTTCCTTCCCTTCCCTTCCCTTTTCTTTATATTTCAGGGAAGAGTCTACAGGGTGTTCAGGGTCTCACTTCTAGATCAGACTTATACTGATCCACCTGTTTACAGCCTCCCAAGAGCTGGGATTACAGGGGTGCACCATCACACCCAGTCTCAATTGCCATCTCAGAGCACCCACGGCAGACCCAGGCACGAAACCTGCAAAGAAAATTTTTGTAGATAACTTATTTTTAACTTTATTTTTTATTTGTATATATTTTGCATATGTATTGATCAGCTTCATCATAGAGATTTTATACCTGCATGTAACACGTCTGCATTCTTCTTTTTTTGCCCCATTGCCCTCCACCCCTTCAACCTTCTCTTCCCTCTCCCCTTTGGGTTTCTCATGCAAAAGAAAGAATGCAATATTCAAACGCGTGTACTCAGCAGTCTTTTCTTTTTGCTCATTACAGGAGTACAGGGAGGCAGGGCCCTTGAATATCACTGGAAACCTTGCATTTGGACAAACTATTGTGAAAATGTGGCCTTGCATCTGCTTAGGCAGATGCAGGGATAGGGGCTCGATCCCCCTCCTGGTGTGCTGTGCTGGCCCCATCTTCAGGAATGCTGAGATGGCAACTGAGACTCGGCATGGTGGCACGGAGGCTGAAAGAAGGAGGATCACTATAAGTCCAGTCTGTGTAGTGAGACCCTGTAGACTCTGCACTAAATACATTAAAAAAAAAAAAAAAGTCTCATTAAGTGGCGCAAGTTGGGATCAAAATTTTGATCCTCCTGCCTCAGGTCCATCTAAATGATTGCTTACTGAATTACTTAGAAAGTAACGCCAAATCCAATTATACTTCCTTTAAAAAATTAGAACGGCTTTCCCATACCAACAGCACAAAAGAGGCAGATCTTGTCCTACGCGGTATAAAAGACTGCTCCTAGTCTGATCCAACTACCCTCTCGTTTCATGTTCTGCCATCCTTTACTCCGTCCCATATGGAAAGAGCTCTCCCCACACAATGACTATCGTTCCCCTCAAAAAGAAGATGGAATTTTATCACTTCGTGACTCAGCTCAAATTCCTGCTTTTTACTTTGAATGGACCTACTCCATTCTGATGGCTAATTCTGAAATTACCTGGCAAATAGTTTAAACGATTTTCCTTTTCCTGTGTCAGCCCTTTCAATTTTTAAATGATTTTATTTATGGAAGCATTGTAAAGAAAAACCCAGAAACAATTCAGAGGTTTTCAACTATGCTCCATTCCGAGGAGTGGGATGAAGCGTCTCCCCTCCTACTGCATCCCACCCCATGTGTGAGTCACCCCTTGGTCCTGCTTGCCCACCCAGTGTGTGCTACCTGCCTACGAGTCACTGAACAGCCATCGTGGTCACCAGAGTTCAGCTGTGGCAGTCGCACAGTGCTTGTGTTCACCTGTTTCCTAGCAGTAGCCTGATGCTCCATGACAAGCCTCATGCTGTCTGCTTCCTCTCACAACCTAGGCATGGTGTTAGCATGTCAAGGTACTGTGTGAGAGACAGGGCATGTGTGTGTGCATTCCAATAACTTTCATTACAGTAGGAATTGTTAGAATTATTTTATTTCTTACATATTATTGGCATCAATATCTTACTGTGTTTTATTTATAAATTAAACTTGGAGCTGAGCGTGGAGGTACATGCCTATAATCCCAGCACTTGCCAGGCTGAAGTAGAATTGAAAGTTTGAGTCCTTTTTGGGAGATTTAGCAAGATGTGATCTCAAATATAAAGTTTTAAAAAAGAGATAGGGTAGTAGCTCAGTGCAAAGATCCAGGGTTCAATTCCCAGTACTTAAAAAAAAAAAAAAATTGTCATAGACTTGTATATTATACAAAAGGTTCACTACCCTTTGTGATTCTTATAAGGGGGACCTTGGAACTAACAAAGATGTTCCAGATTTGCCTTCTGTTCTCCCAGCTTCAGCCTTAGAGTCCATCATTTCTCCAGAAACCCTTGCTTGCTCCTCTGGAGTATGGTGTTAGAAGCCAGGTCTAGGTGTCAGGTACACCCGTCACTGAAGTAACTCAGGGACAACTGTAGGGACAAAGGGCAGGGCCTTACCTCAGGGCCTGTTATCCATTAAAAGCGTGAAATGTGCTCTTTCTTCCCCTGTACACACCTCCAAAAAATCTCGGCACCCTAAAACCTCAGGTGCATCATTAGATGCAGAAAGCCTTTGCCATTTATCTCCAAGAATAAAACAGATGAGAAGATAAAGCTATTACGGATCAGCATAGAGAGGCAGAGCAGAAATGATTTCCTGGGTCTTTAATCTGTTACTTATTGAAAGCATAATCTCCAGGACTTAAAAGATGCTTTTACTGATACGGTGGCTTCATTTGGGCTTACCGATGCCCAATGAATAACTAGAAAATTGACAAAAGCCTGCCATGCCAGCCTTCACTCTGTATCTGTCTCCTTCGTTACCTTCAAACTTTATTATTATTATTTTTTAAATACTTTATTTTATTTATTTATTTTTTTCTTGTTTCAGAACTTTTGTTTGTTTATTTATTTATTTATTTTTATGGCCGGCTCAGCCTGCCCTGAGGGCAGGGCTGGCGCAGCATGTGGTGCCGGGGATGGAACCGCGGTCCCTGCAGTCGCCCAAGCTTTCCTAAGCAGGCGCTTTAGACCACTGAGCCATCCCAGCGGGCCCACCTTCAAACTTTAGATCAGATTCCTGCTCAGTGCTGTGCGTAAGATGTTAATTATGTAGGGACTGTCTGTCTGAAAACTGGTAATACAAGGTTCGTTGATCCTCAATTTACCTAACCTATTTTCCCCCTTCAAGATTAAGGACACCACGATAAGAGATTGCAGGGACAGTCAGCTCCTAGCTTTTACAGAGTCCTATTCCAGACCCCCTGGATGGGTGGCGAAAAGTCTTCAGTCATGGCTCTAAACCTTTCTTGGATTCCAGAAGAGCTTTCATATCACTGGGGCTGCCTCTGTCCCAGCTGCAAGCAGCAATAGTACTCTCAAGAGATAAGGCCTTTTCAGGAGCCACCTCACAAAAGCCAGACTATGATAAAGACCAACTAGGCCCTAGCCCACCCCAGTCACCCCATCAAAATCTGTCCTTTGCTTTTGTTAATAGACCTGCCTGACTTTTCTCTATAGAGCTGTGGACCTTCCAGCTCTTACTCTCCTCAGCCTGAAGTGCCTTACTCATTGTCTCTTCTTTTTCTTTTGTTTCCTTTTTTTGTCTCTCCCTTTTCAATTAAAGCTCTTGTCTGTAAGTCCATGTTATCATCTCAGTTTTAGTTCCTGTTATCACTGGCATAAATTCTGGCATGCATTCAATATCTATTACCACTGGAGTGTCATGTTTCCAGGCCCTCTCAGAGAACAAAATTAGGAGATATTCTCATATTAATCCACGAGGAGGCATACATACCTCTTTCCACAGTATACATTTTAAAATATACATAAAATCATCACAATACAAGTAGCTATAACCCACAGGTTTCATTCTCACCTTCTCTAGGCAATACTTTTAAACGTTCTTGCCTGGGCCTCATCTTAAGCCAATTAGACCAGAAATTCTTAAGGTTAGGTCTCTATTAATATGTAAAACCAAACCAAACAAACAACTGCAGGTGTATTTAATGTTCACCCAGGACCAGGAGATTTCACACCATGGCTTTTCCCGGCTTGTCCCTTTGCTTAGGGTCCACTTGTTGACCCTGCTGCCTCTACAGACTCTTCCAGGGCCTCCTATGATACCTCCTACCTGCTGCGCATTTGCATATCCCTTGCGTGGTGCTGTATGTCTCTACTAAATGTTATTTTATTTGACAAAGAGAGGCCTGCAACAGCCACTGTCTACTGTCTTTAGTCACAAGACTTGGAGGAAGAATTGCAGGGCCACCAGCCCCAGCGAGGAGACCTGCTCTGGCAGTCCATGGTCATGTTTGCCTCAGTCCCCAAGGCATCACACATCTGTCAGATTTAGGGAGAGTGGCTACAGCCACCTGTGATTTTGCTAAAGAAGCCACGGATGTGATCGTCACTCTTTTAAGGTGGAGCTGTCTGCTCAGCCTGGCATGGCCACGGGTGCACAGTCTATGGAAGTAAAGCCTGCACCCATGCCCAAATTGCAGAGAGGTCACAAGAAAAGTAAGAATCTGTCATAGCAAGGCCATTAAAAGTATACACTTGTAGATGTTAAGACTACTTTTTCTTATTTCAATGAGAAGAAATATCTGTACTAATAGTGTTTAGAAAAGTTATCATGTCTGCACCTTGTGCTCTAAACAACTACTATGAAGATAACAATATACATTGTATTAATTATTGTGGCTGTCCTACTAATGTGTTTTGAAACTGCCTCATTGTTATTTCTTTTCTAATAAAATTAATAAAATAAAAAAGAAATTTGAATAAAACCATTCCAAGATACACAAAAATGAAAAAAAGGAAAGAAATTACTCACAGAGTGAAAAGAGAACCCACAAATTTTGAAAAAAACTTAACTAATAAGTATTCAGACAAAGGTCTTCCCTCTAGAATTTATAAAGCACTAAAAAACTTTAGGGCCCCCAAATTTAAAGACCTAATCCAGAGATGGGTATCTGAGATGAATACACACTTCTCTGAGGAAGAAATACTAGAAGCTTATAAATACATGAAAAAATGTTCCACATCAATAGTCATCCTTGAAATGCACATTAAAACAAAACTGAGATACCATCTTGCTCCAGGAATAATGACTATCATAAAGAAATCAACCAACAACAAATGTTGGAGAGGCTGTGAGGAAAAAGGAGCCCCTCTCTACTGCTGGTGGAAATGTAGAATGGTGCAACCATTATGGAAGTCAGTGTGGAAACTCCTTAAAAACTAGGACTGGGGTTGAATAAGCACTTGGCGGGCAAGCACAAGGGCCTGAATTCAATCCTCAGTTCTGCAAAACAAACAAACAAACAAACAAACAAACAAACAAAACCCCAAAATGTATGACTGGAAATTACATTCAATCCAGCTATTTTCCTACTGGGAATTTTCCCAGAACTGAAAACATCATATCATAGTGATATTTATGCACCTATGTTTTTAGCAGCACAATTTGTGTTAGCCAAATCTTGGAAACAACCAAAATGCCTGTCACTTGAACAATGGATAAAAAAGATGCAGTGTTTTTATACAATGGAGTATTACTCAGTTATAAAGAATAATAAACTCAAAGCCTTCATATATAAATGGATGGATGCAACTTAAAGATATACTCATGAATGAAATAAACCAGTCCTAAATGTATTTAAAAAACCCCAAAAACAAGAACAAGAACAAAAACAAAACAATAACAATTATAAGCTTCTCTTGGTGAAGTCTTCAAACTGTTCTCAGTGTATAATGAATGTCATGGAATAAAACCATCAAAATCAACATCACAATATTCTGTTTTGCCTCCAAGAGTCATGGGTAGAGAAACTAGTGGGTAGAAAAATAAAAGGTTTATGTGAATGATGGAGCAGTGATCAAGGGACTAATTAAATAGAAAATTAAGATAATGAAAGTTAAGGACTATGTACTAGTCAAATTCTTGCCCATTTGAGCAAAAACTGTGCTGTGGGAGATTCTTCAAACCACAGATGCTTGAGAAAAATCAGAAAAGCAGTGGGGAAAGAAGTACTTGCTGAGATCATTTCTAACACTAGAGCAATGTGTTGTGGATGGTATCTGGACACATGCTATTAAGGACAATAACAACAAACTTTTAGTTGAATAGAATGGGCAGAAATCTACCCTGCAATCCAGACTCTCTGTACAGAAGCTGAGAGATAAGTATTCCTTTTCTCTTTCTTTCTTTCTTTCTTTCTTTCTTTCTTTCTTTCTTTCTTTCTTTCTTTCTTTCGTCAGTTTTTTTATTTAATTTTATTTTTTTGGTTTAAATTTAACAATGGTTATAGTACATATTTTCATCATCAGATCAGTTTAGATTAATAGATATAGGTATATAAGATTGATCAAACAAACATTAACACATTCAATCAACATTACTTTTTTCTTTTTCTTTTCCCCTTTCTTTTTTTAAAAGTTGACATATTGCATATTGTCCTCACAATAGTTGTACAGAGTACAGTGTGTGGGCATGACCCACCTCCCTATTGATGTTGCTAAGAAGAAAAAAAAAGAAAAAAAAATAAGAAAGGAAAAGAAAATTCTTCTCTTTGGACTAAGAGGAAGCAGATGCATACACTGTCAAATGTTCTGCAATTGCAGTGGTCCACCAGTGAAGCTTGTAATGTTGGAGGCTATTGAATCTAAGCCTCCTAAAGCTCATCTCACCAATCTAGCTCTGTGTTTTGTTTCATGCATTGTAATTAAGCATTTTTTTTTTCTTTTTCTTGCTGGGTGGTCAAGGGCAAGTCGAAGCAAGACCTGTATAACAAAACATTCTTTTTTTTTTTTTTTTTTTTTTTTTTTTTTTTTTTTTTTTTTTTTTTTTTTTTTTTTTTTTTTTTTTTTGTATCTTCCAGGGTCAAATCCCCTTAGGATTAAGTTTGGGACCATAGACAGTACTTTGTAGAACTGTTGTTAGTGTCAGCCTTCGGGACGAGTCATGGCCATTGCTTGGCCATATTGCCTCCGCAATTAACAGCTTTCAGTCATCCCTTTCTCCCCATTTCTCCAAAGATCCCAACAAACAGCAGGCCTCCTTTTAAAGGTCAGGCTATGGTAATCTAGTTTACATACAGTAAAAAACCTCCCAGTTACTCTATGGTTCCAAGTTATAAAAAAATCCATGCAAGCATGAACTAATTGATCACTATAATCAAGACATAGACTGCTTCAGCAGCCCGATGTGTTCCCTTAAGTCTCTTTGTGGTCATGCTCCACCCTAACCCTTGGTAGCCATCGATCTGTTCGTGTCTGTGTAGTCTGGCATTTTCTTAGAATGGCATATAAATGACTCTTATATCCCATAGCCTTTAAGAATGGTTTCTCTTACTCAGCAGAATGTGCCTGAGAATTCTCCATGGATCAGTAGTTCATTCATTTTTAGCTGAGTAGTATGCTATGTAAAGACGTATTAGAATCTTTTTAGGAGTTTATTCACCAGTGGAAGCACATTGGGTTGTTTATTGTTTTTGAAAAGAGAGCATGACAATGGGTAATCATTGTGACTATTAATCTTATCATTTGAGAGACACCTTAAGAAATTCGGTAAAGCGCAGTTCTAGGTTTGTCTGGGTGGGTCACAGAGGCATGGCCTTAGAGCCTACATCTGGTTCCTGTCCCTTCCTCTCTTTCCAGTTCTTTTCCTGCTCTTTACTTTGTGGCTGTCATAGGTTGAGCAAGTTTCCTCTGCTCTGCCCTTCTGCAATGTTTCTGCGTGGGAGCCGGCCAACCATGGCTAAAACTTCTGAAACTGTGAGCCAAAATAAACATGTCCTCCTTTGTGAGTGTCAGAAATTTGTCCCTGCAAGGAAGACACTAGACAATAGGATCATCCACAGATACATTTTCATCAGGATGTACATTTTTATTCACTGGGGTACGTGGCACTTGCTTTGCCTTGCTGCCTATTGTGACTGTGACCTTCTGCTAGCTGTCTGCATCCTGATCACCCAAATCTGTGGCCATGGCATGTCACATGACAAAGGGAAATGTGGTTTGGTGATGGAATTAAGTTTGCTAATCCGATGAGCTTCAATTACAGAGATTAACCGAGGTTATTTGATGTCCTAAATACAATCATGAGTCCTCAAAAACAGAGATCATTTCCCAGTTGCAGTGAGAGAGAGAGAGAGAGAGAGAGACTTCAATTTCTGTCATTGAGCACATAGTCTCCATTCACCCTCTGCCCTCATCACACTGCTTCCTCTGTCTTCAAACTCAAGGACCTCTCTGGTCCCAGGGGATCTGTGACCAGAATAATCTCTCAGGGCCTTGATCACATGTGCACAGCTCCCTTCACCACAGGAGACCATGTGTTCTCAGGCTTTGGGGATCAAGTTGACAACATTTCAACATTTATCTTTATTCAAATACAGTAATATTGAAAATGAAAACAAACCTCCCAGGGCCACCACCCCTAAATGCTCCTCAAGTAGGAAGATCAGAGTGCCTTGGTTTGGCTGAAACTTCCTTGGCTTTAGAACTGGAAGTCTCACATTCCAGGGATGTCTCTACCTCATGGGCACGCTGTGACAGTTTCTCATCCTAAGTGGTAGCCACAGTCAGTGTTTGACCAGCTGACTCTCAAAAAGTCAGGAACACACTGACTGAGAAGATATCCTACAATGCCATTTTAGAGGGAAGTCTTTGCTATCACTAGCCTATTGTTAGCACTATCATGGAGTTCTCACTGGTGATACTGATTAATCACATGAGGCTTAAAGAATCTCAACTAGGGACAGGAGTTTCAGGATGGCTGAAGATTTGGCCTGTGCACCTTCAGCTTTGACCTGTGGCTTGAGAACATAATTATTTTCAATGTTTATTGTTTATTAGTTAATGTTTGTTTTATGTAAAGATCTCATTCTTTGTGGGGAGTTAATACATGTACATAACAAGCTCTAATTCTTTTCTTCATCCCTTCCCCTGCTCTCCTTCCTCATCCCACCACTTCTCAGTTCCCTTTTGTTTGCAAAACTATTCTTCCCCTGCTTCCTATTAGCTAGCTTTTATTTGGCTCTTTGCTTATATTTTGGTTATCTTATCAAAGGAATATCATGCAATACGTAAGCGGTGTCTTTGATTTATCTCACTTAATATTAGAGTCACAATGTACATCCGTTTTCCTACGAACTCAAGTGTATCCTCCTTTGTGAAAGAATAGTACTCCTTTGTCCCTAAATGCTATGTTTTCTTGATCTGTTGATGGGCATACAAGCTGTGTGCAAGACTTAACTATTGTGAATTGTTCTCCTGTATCACAGGAATGCATGCATCACTGCAAAATGATGTCTTTAACTCTTTTGGTAGGATATCTAGAGAGGGAACACTTGGGTTGAATAAAATGTTTAGTTTTAATTTTTTGAGGAACTCCACACTAATTTCCATAATAATTGTAGCTTACAGTCTTATCAATAATGTAGAAGGGCTCTTTTTTCCACACAGCCTCACCAGCATTTATTATTATTCAATTTCGTTCTTTTTTATGTATTTAGTAAGGGTTTACAGGGTCTCACTACACAGATCAGACTTGTAGTGATCCTCCTGTTTTCAACCTCTCAAATGTTGGGATTACAGGTAAGCACCACCATGCCCAGTCTGTCACCATCTCAGTGTGCCCTGGGGGTGCTGGGAATTGAATCCCAGCCCCTGTGTCTGTCTAAGCAGGAGCTTTAATCCTCTGAGCTATCTGGCCAGCCCTTTGATTTCTTGACAATAACCTTTTATTCTGGAATAAAGTGAAAGCTCGTTATTTAAATTGGCATTTCTCTAATGGTAGAGATGTTCTAACTTCTTTCATATACTTATTGGTCATTTTTAAAAAACATTTCATTAATTTTTTTTGGTACAGGGTCTCACTACAATTTGGACTTGTAGTGATCCTCCTCGCTCTGCCTCCTCAGCCCTGGGATTAGAGTCTTGTGCCACCACACCCAGTTTTGGTGGCTAATGTAGGGTCCAAACTTGTAGTACTGGGTACTTGGGATTAAACCTGGGTCCTTGCCCTTACCAAGCGGATGGTTAGACCACTGAGCTATATCTCCAGCCCCTTATTGGCCATTTTTACTTCTGAAAAGTGTCTATTAATTTCAATTGCTCATTTTTTGGTTGAGTCTTTTATTTCAGCAGCTTTACTTTTCAAAACATTATTTATATATTCTAGATATTAGTTTTGTTTTTTTTCTCATTCAATGGCTTTTACTCATCTGACCCTGGGATCCAGCAGGCCAACCCAGACAGAATCAGACTCAGCCCACACAGTGACCCTGCTCGTGGCTTGGACCAGGATGAAGCACTTGCTGCAGACTGGTCCAGCTGTGTGGAGTTGACATTGGAAGGCTCCTTCCCCACACAGTGTAGATACTAGTTTCTGTTTGAAGAATAGCTGACAGTTTCCCCCAACTCCATAGGTTGTCTCTCACTTGGGCAGTTGCTTTCTTTGCTATGCAGGAGTTTCATAGTTCAATATGATCTCACTTGGTATTCTTCGTGTTACTTCTTGTGTATTTAGCATCCTGTTCAGAAAGTCCTGGCATACACCTATGACTCTGATTTTTACCTATTTTATCTTTGAGCAGATGAAGCATTTCCATTTTACCACTTATATTTTCTGAGAAACATTGATTATAGTTCAGTTCTCAGTGAGGGCTATAGTGTGGTTTCAATCTTTTGCTTCAGAAGGCTAGTTGTTCCAGCACCATCTATAAAAGAAGCTGTCTGTCTTAGTTACTTTTCTCTTGTTGCTGGGACAAATACCTGACACCCAAAATGAAGGAAGGAAAGGTTTATTTAGGCCAGCTATTAGAGGTTTCAGTCCATATTTGGTTGACAGAGGCAATGGAGCAACCAGGGGAGTAGAGAGCAACAGTGCTAGTCTGTCTCTCTATCTCTCTTTACATTACATCAGGCTCTCTGCCTTAGCCTATCTGCCTCAGGCCACACCTATAATCCCCAGAAGTACTCAGACCCATAATCCCATCAATACTAAAACACATAATCCCAGTGCCTCATGAGTCAAGTCTCAAATTTTAGAAGTCCCTGCCCCATGATTGCATGAGGCTTTGGGGGACAACTAGACATAAATCATAACACCATCTTTTCTCAATTTTCTGGTTTTGGCCTTGTTGTCAAAGATCAGATAGCTGAATGTGTCTGGAGCTTTTTCTGTATTCTATATTGTGTCCCACACATCTGTTTTGGGACCAGTGCCATGCTTTTCTTAATATGGTAGCTTTGTAACATAACATGACATCAGGAATTGTGATGCCTCCTGCTTCTTTCTTCATACCCAGGATTTCTTTTGCTACTCTGGGTCTCTTCTGGTTCCATAGGAATTTTAGGATTGCTTTCTCTACTTCTGTAAAGAATGATTTTGCTGTTTTGATTGAGCTTGCATTAAATTTATCAGTTTTATAGTACTTTTGGAAATTTTGGTTCTAGCTATCGAGAATCAGGGCATATCTTTCCAATTTCAGATGACTTTTTTTTTTTTTCTCTCACAGTATTGTAGTTTTAATTGTAGAGGTCCTTCACTTCCTTGGTTAGGTTTGTTTTTTAATAAAATGTTTATTTTATTTTATTTATTTCATACAGGGTCTCACTACACATTTCAGACTCCTAGTGATCCTCCTGTCTCAGCCTACCCAGTACTGGGATTACAGGCATGCACCACCATGCCCAGTTTCAGAGCTGGCATGGTTCATCTGGGGTCACAGGGCCAGCATAGCATGAGGTCCTGGGGATCGAACTCTGGTCCTTGTGCTTGCCTAGGCAGGTACTTAGGCTGCCAAGCTATCTCTCTACCTCATTATGTTAATTCTCAAATATTTAATTTTTCCTGATGCTGTTGTGAATGATTTCTTTTGTAATATCTTTCTTGGTGAATTCATTATGCTACTAATCTTTTGTGTTAATTTTGTATTCCGATATGCTACTGAATTTGGTTGTTAATTTGCGAAGTCTTTGGATGGCATATTTTGAGTTTTTTTATATAGAGGATCACGTCATCTGCAAGTAATGATCAGCTAACTTTTTCCTTTCTTATACATTTCTCTCTTCTTTCTTTCTCTTACCTGATTGTTCTGTCTAATGTTCTGAGAACTGTTATTGGACAGGAATGGTGATAATAGACATCCTTGTCTTGTTTCTTATTTTATTAGAGGAAAAGCTTTCAGTGTTTTACCATTTAATATGATGGTGGACACTGCCATAAGTGACTTTTTTTTAGAATAGAAAATTTATTGGGAAAGAAAGCTTCTGTCCAAGAGGGGAACAGAAGGGGAGCCTGAGTGAGTTGCCCCCGGAATTAACTTATAAATGACTTTTATCAGAGTGAAGTCATAGCTTTCTATATTTTCTTGAGATTATATTTTGAAAACCATGGATGTGTACTGGATTTTCTCAAAAGTTTTTTTTTTCTGTGACTTTTGGTATGACTGTGTGATTTTTATCCTTCCATTTATGTGACATATTGCATTTATTGATTTGTGCATGCTATGTTGACCCATACTTGCATCTTTGGGATGAATCCTACTTGGTCATGTATATGATCTTTTTTGAGGATTTGTAGCATTCTGAGGGCCAGTATCTGGTTGAAGATTTTTACATGTACATTCATGAAATAAATTGGGCTGTTTCTCTTTTTTGGTTGGGCCCTTTTCCAGTTCTGAAATTGAGACAATGATAGTTTTTAAGACTGACTTCAGCACTTGGGAGGCTGAGGCAGGAGGATCGGTGCGAGTTCGAGACCAGCCTGAGCTACAAAAGTGAGCTCAAGGCCAGCCTGAACTGCATAGCAAGACCCTGTCTCAAAAAGACAATAAAAAAAATAAAATAAAATAAAATAAAATAACTTCAGAGGTTGGGGAGATAGCTCAGTAGAATAAGTGCTTGCTTGGCAAGTATAAGGGACTGCGTTCAATCCCTGGTTCCACAAAAATCCCCCCCCAAAGAAAAACAAACAAACAAACAAACAAACAAACAACAAAAGAATGACTTCAGAAGTACTAGTTATATTTCCGTTTCCTCTGAGAGTTTGAGGAGTTTCTCCGTTAGGCCTTCCCTAAAGTTCTTGTGGGACTTGACAATGAGTCCAATGGAACCTGAGCTTTCTTTGGTTGCTATTTTTATTTTTATCACTTCTTCAGTGTCATTGCCTGTTGTTGGGTTGTTTGGGGTTTACATGTATTCTTGGTTCTGTTTAGGTAGTTCATGTGTATCTAAGAATCAACACTTTTCTTCTGAGTTTTCCAGTTTATCACAATACATGCAGGTTCCCAAAGTAGTTACTAAAAATCTGGACTTTAGCCATATCTATGTATTTTCACCTATTTCATTCCTCATTGCATTGATTTTGGCCTTTTCTTACCTTTTTTTGGCTGGGGGGTTGTCTATACTTTTTTTTTTGTCTATACTTTTTATTCTTTCAAATAACCAGCTCTTTAATTCATGGATTCTTTGCCTTTTAGTTTCCGTTTTACTAACTTGTGTTCTGATTTTTACAATTGCCTTTCTTTTACTAGCTTTGAATTTGGATGTTTCTTGTTTCACTAGGAACTTGTGGACACCATTAGATTATTTATTTAAGCTCATTCTGTTTATCTAATTTGGGCATTCGCAGCTATAAACTATCCTCTTAAAAACTGCTTTCACACATGGCACAGCTTCTGGTATGTTGCAGTGGTCCTGCCATTTGATTCTAAAGAGTGTCTAATATCTTCCTTGATTTTTTCTGTGATCCACTGATTATTCAAGAGAGTGTTGTTTCATTTTTCTATGTTATATAACTTCTGTGGTTTCTTTTGCCAGTGATTTCTAGCTTTATTATACTGAGATATGATTGTATGCATGATAGAATTTCAATTCTATTGCATTTACTTAGCCAGACTTCATGGGCTGTCCTGTGGTCTATTTTGGGGAAATTCCCATGAGAAGAATGTGCATAGATATTCCTCATTTAATGACCTACCAATTTAACAACTGAACTCATAATGGAAGTGAGCTATTTGGATTTATGACCTACATTTGAATTTACAACACATAACCATGAGCAGTACTGCAGCCTTACAGTACAGTACAGTATTATAATTTTTACTGACTATATTGTTCAATGCAGGCCCTGTTGTTTTGCTTTGGTATACGTGACAAAATGACATGTAGTAACAGTTATGCAAATAGAGGCAAATCTAACAAGTTGGAGTTTCCTTTGACCATTTCTTTGTTTTGAATATTGTAGTGACATAATTCCTCATTTAGTGAACAACTGACTTAATGACTCAGTTGAGGCAATAGAGCTCCATCATTAATTGAGGAATGTCTGTATTCTATTAGATGGAACATTGTAGATATCTATTATGTGTGTTTACAGGGTCTCACTGTATAGCTTGAACTCATAGCCATCTTTCTGTTTTTAGTCTCCCCAGCACTGAGATTAGAGGTGTGCACCACTACGCCTGGACTCTGAGGCTGGCTTAGCTTGCTGGGGGTGGGGCTGGTGTGGCATGTGGTGCTGGGAATAGAACTGTGGTCCCTGCACTTGCCTAACTTTCCCTAAGCAGGTGCTTTAGTCCACTGAGTTATCTTGTTGAATCTCAACTCTGATACTTCTTTGATGATATTTTTCTAGCTGATATGCCTAACTGTGGCAGATGGGGCATTGAAGTTCCCTGCTACAGTTGTGTTGATATCTACCAGATCTTTTATATACAGTAGAGTTTTTTTTTTTAAATGAAGTTGCATATGTCAGTGTTGCATATAAGTATGCTTATAACTGTTACCTTTTCCTGTTGAATTATTCGCTTAGACAATATGTAGTGACTGTCCTTGCCTCTTTTGATGAGTTTTGACTTTAAATCCACTTTGTCTGAAATTAAACCACTCTTGTACTTTTTGTTAGTTTTTATTTTTTTGTAGTTCTCATTGAAAGGAATATTGCTTTCTACCTTTTGATTTCTAAGTTCTGAATTTCGTTTTGGATTAAATGTTTCTTGTGCACAGTGTAAATTTTTCCTCTTGGTTCATCCTGTTAATCTCTGTCTTTAATTGGAGAACTACAGTCATTCACATTAACACACATTAAGAGTTTTCGCTGAAAGTTATCAACTTATTTCTGCCACTGTACTCTTCTCCTATTGCCTCCAACCTTTTTGCCTAACTGTTTCCCTGGCCTGGCATATTCATTTTATTAGACATTTTGACATTGTTGGCTTCATTATTTCTTTCTAGGATATCCCTGGTAATTTTCTGTAGTGCTGATTTGGTGGTCATGGATGTCTTGAGATGCTTTTTGTCTTGGACATATCTTATTTTTCCATCAACATTGAGAGACAGCTTTGTAGGGTTTGTAGATCTAGGTTGGAAGCTTATTTATTTCATTTTATCTTTTAAGTCTTGAAACACTTTAAATTCTACTGGCACTTAAGGTTTGCTTTAACAAGTCTGCTTTCATTCCATAGGTTTAATCTTATGTTAAATTCTTTTCCCTACATCTGGGAAATTTTCTTCTATTACTTCTGTAGATAAGTTTTTATCCCGTTTGTGCTATCTTCTGATCTTTCATTAGTTCTTATTAATCATAGGTTGTGTTCTTTGTGTTATCTTGGAGCTGCTGGACCTGTTTCCCATGTTGCCCTGTTTTTAAGACATCTCTGAATAACTTCATGACCTCCGGCTGTAGATCTGCCTTCAGCTCTACTGTTCTCTCCTCACATTAGTTACTTCTGCTGCCCAAAACTTCACTAAAACTTTAATCTCCTGGACTTTTTTTTGGAACCTTTTCATGGACTCTAGTTGTTTGCCAATCTGGTCATTTATATTTTGTAGTACTTTGTTTAGTTCAGCTAGCTTTTTATTAGTGATTTCTGTAAACTCTCTGTGGAGGACCACCTGGGCAACTCTCCTTGAAAGAAGAGCAGTTGACTCTATTCTGGCTGTGCCTGACCCTGTAATCATGTACTAATAGGTACAGAGCTGGCTAGGACTTTTCTTTGTCCTTTCAATTGGCTTTAAGCAGTGTATACTGGTCCAGCAGAGGTGCTGGTGGTAGTCTTTGAAGATAGCACATGTGTTTCCTTGATAGCCCACACCCACTGCTCTTTAATAGGAACCAGGTAAAGACAAGACAAAGAGCCAGTGCTCCACACTGTCAGCTGGGATCAAACCTTGAGATAGATGCTATGACTTCTTGGGGCTTGAAAGATGACACATCAAAGCTAAAGCACCAGGCCCTAAAACGTTAGATATTATCTCAATACTTCTTTTTCTGCATATCCTTCTCTGCATATCACAGAGGTAAATGTTGGCCTCCTACGTAGCCCAGCTCATAGTACTCATCTGATTACTGTAATTCTCAGTCACTCATCCTCAAATCACTCCTCCTTAATGACTGAATAAAACCTGGGTTCTGGCCTAGATCGAGGCCTTTGTTCTGGAAAGCCATCACCATGGCTGGACTTAGGGCCCTTTGACTCCCCATAATTATAAATATGCTTTAGTGTCTTTATTTTTGTCATGGGTTGTACCGGGAGGGGTAGATTGAAATTAACTTGGTGGAATTCTAATAATGTATCTTTGGGATTACAAATATAAACTTCAAGGGGTTCAATCCCCAGGGACTGCCATGCCAGCCTTGCCCCCAGGGTGCACTGAGATGGCAACTGAGACGGGGCATGGTGGTGGGCACCTGTAATTCCAGCTCTTGGAAGGCTGTGCACAGGCAGATCACTAAGAGTCCAGTCTAGTAGTGAGACCCTGAACACTCTATAGACCCTTCCCTAAAAAGTATAAACAAAACAAAACACAAACAAATATAAACCTCTTAGACTGAGACAAGGACCAAAAGGGACCACCATGCCCTCTTATTGTTTTGTTTGTTAAGTCAATGATCTATTTAACCGTATTTTCTTTGAGGTCCCCCAGTGCCCTGTTCACCATTTTATAAAATCTATTCCATTATTATTTCAAATAATTCAGCTGTATAGCTTCTTTTCCTCTTCCCTTGATGTCCCATTGATTGGCTTTGGGGGAGCTGGGAGTTTGGGGAGGCTTTTTTTCTTTTTTCTTTTTTTTTAAAAACTTCATCACATATTTTTATTGTGTTTTTTTTTCTTTGTTTCCCGCTAAGGTTTCTCTTGTCACTAGACTCCACTTCTTAAAGATTCTGCCACCAGCACCATCACCACAACATGCATACTTCAAGCATCACCAAACCAGAGCAGGAAGTACAGTACTAAACATCAGCTCCTAAGGACGACTTAATACACGTACATCAACCTTTCTTTCTCATGCCCTGTCTCCCTTCTTTACTCTTCTTTTCCTTCCTTTTTCCTTCTTTTCTTCCTAGGATTACATGAGTGTGAGAAAAAATAAATTAATTTATCAATACAAATTGAGTGTCTAATGAACTGTATCAAATGTTATGGAAATGGTAACAAAATACAGGCATTTCTCTTCTCTCATGGAATTTATAGTGTAGTAAGTGAGGGGAAGTCAATAAAGTAACATCAGATGGAGGTGAGCTCTACAGTTGAAAATTAAGTGCTGGGGCAAGGGTAAAGTAGATGCTCTTATACTAGAGGCTCTGTCAAGGCCTCACTGAGATGGAGGCATGGGAGGGCGATGGAGAGGAGCCAATGGAGAAATGCAATGTTTGACTGAGAGAAGAGTAGGTGGACAGGTCCTGGGGTGGAAGGCTGCCCAGTGTTTCCACGCAAGTGCAAGGAGCCAGGGAGGCTCAGACAGCAGGACCAAGGGGGAAGAGGCGGGTGGGGCACACAGATCCTGCCGGCCATGGCAGGCCCCTGACTCTTGGCTCCCAGGGAGCTAGGAGCCAGTGGAGGCTGGCTGATTCTAGCCATTCCCTTTTTATGGAAACTTTTGTGACATGACAAATTTCTCTGGGAAGAAACTCTTAGAGCAGAATGCTAGTTATGTTTAACCTCACCAAAAACAAACAAGAAAGTGCAAATTGGGAAGACTGGATTTAGAAATTTAAAAATCAGCTCATCCAACAAGTATTCACTGATCCCCGGAGAATGCAAACAGGCTTTAAAACGCTGCCAGTAAAAGTCCCTGGCACCGTGGTGACAGAGACGTGGCTGGCGTGAAGACGGTAGGTACTCTTCATGTAACGATGGGGCCAGGTCCTGGGTCACCATCAACATAAGGAATTACAGGCAGTTGCCACTTCACAGCGATTCCAGGTAGATGTTTTGACTGTATGACACTGGAAATAACATTCATTAGGAGTTATACTTTGAGTGTTAAATGTTGGTCTTTTCGTTAGCGGCCTGTAGTAATGTGCCTTCTAGACCAGCTGAGTGGGGCAGCCAGCTACAGCCTCCAGTCAGCTCTGGGTCACTGGAGAAATATGACACTCACCGGGGTGCTGTGTTGCCAAGGTGTGAGGTTTGCAGGAGAGGTAGGTTAAGTGCATTTTCAGTTCACAATGGTTTTACCAGGTGGTGACCCCATTATAACTTGAGGAACATCTACTGCCCAAAGAAGAGTTTCAGGGGCCATATTTTCCAGATGATAAAGTAGAGTTCAGAGATGTCAGGAGATTTCCCCAAGAGCAAATGTTGGAGAAAGAGGTGCTAGATCTCTTTACTACAGAGGGACACACAAACCATGGGGACCCCCTCCTTTTCTTATTTCCAGAAACAGCTGATAGTGTTGGATAAAATAATACAGTTGAGTTGAGCAAATGCAGGTGGATTCCCAATATGCTCTGCTGTGGAAGAGACGCCTGTGCAAACAGACAGGGCTCTCCTTCCGTCTTTTCATCGCAAATGCAGGAAGCAGCACCTCTGGGAATTGTCACAGCCCCTTTGTCGCGGCCACACGTTCACAGTCAGCTGTTGGGGTCCTTGCCTCTTGAACAGCCCCAGCCCTGGAAGTGACAACACCGGGGAAACTGCTCAGTCCAGGCACAGGGTGCCACTTTCCAGCCTTGTTTTTCACATGCTGAAAATGAAAAGCATAAAATGAACAGATGGCCTCTGCGATCCTGTGTAGCTGGAACACTTAGGATGTGGACGGGAGAGTTGCTTTGTGATTAATTCACAAAGAAGACGGAGGTGGGAACCAATTGGCCTTCTCTGTTTTTTTCTTATTTTCTGTGCAGCTCAAGCTGGTACCTGACTATAAATGATCTGGATCTCCTCGCCCTTTAACAGATGGCTCTAATCTCTCTCCTTTTTAACATCTTCTGTTTTCTTTGATTCTCTGTTTCAATTACTTTCCTCACCTTTCTGGGACAAATACCTGACACTCAAGCTTAGGGAGGGAAAGGCTTATTTAGGTCACAGGTACAGGAGGTTTCATAGTTTAAAGTAACCTGAATTGCGTAGCAAGACCTCCAGACACTGCCATCCCATGCTACAGAGTGTGGGGGAGAGGCTGACGAATCGTGTACAGGCCCTGCGGGGCCCGGGGGGAGAACGCACGGGCCAGTTTGATGGTTAGTGACTCTCTGGCCCCGCCCCGAGCCCCGCCCTGGTCCTCTGGCCCCTCCCCTCAAGGCACTCGCTGCTCCTCCAGCGGTGACCTGATCGTCCCATGATTTATACAAGGCTTTAAGGGGACAACTGGATACAAACCATAACATTCGCAGTCAACTTTGGCTTTTTTGTAAACTTTTTAAAGGCTGGAGTCAATCATTTTTATAAATTGTTGAAGGCAGGGCATGGGAGAAATGAAAAGTTTTCTGGTTTCTGCACAAATGGTGGCCACGGAGCAATCTTGGTCACTTTTAGGGAGGCAAATGAAAAAAGAAAAAGGTTCTGTTTTGACTGGAAGCAAATGGAGACAGTGAAGCACGCTGCTTGTCTTTGGTGGCTTGTCATTGTACTTCTTCCTCTCTGCTGTCCTCCCAAGGGCAGGGTGCCCTGCAGTCCCGCTGAAGTTCTCCTGACATTGCCAGATTGCTGGAAACCTACAGGCCACTCCTGGGGGATTTCTCCTCGCCTTCTCTTGGTGGCCATCCTGCGGCCCTGGAGGGCGTGTCCCATGCCCGTAGAATAGGGGGAGGCCCGGTGGCAGGTTCCAGGCAGCAGGCTTGCTCCCAGGTCCCAGGGACTATAGCCAGGGCCTGAAACCGGAGATGGGCCCAGTTGTGTAGAAGTGGGAGAGCCCCTGCCTCTCTGCGGCATGACTCTGCGGCCAGGGAACCAACGAAGCCAGCCGGTGGCCGCTGGGCAGGACTGCTCTGGATGATTGCTGGAAGAATGCGCACAGTGGGCAGTTTGGTTTTCTCGGCTTCTTGTCCTCTCATCCATCTCAGCAGTCTTTGCTTTTCTACCCTTCCTCCCTGCCTTCCTGTCTTTGGCATCTTCCTTTGTCTTCTGCCTCCTCCTTGTGTTTCTTCCTTCCACCTACCACTCTTTCTCCTCCAACCCTGCCATGCTTTCCCAACCTGCCCCACCTCTCGATCCCCTCATCCTCCTGTCTGTCTGTCTGTCTGTCTGTCTCTATCTATCCATCCATCTATCTATCTATCTATCTATCTATCTATCTCTGCCCATGGCCTTACTTAGAGGGCTCACCCAGAGTTACACCTGGTCTTCCCCATCAGCAGCTGATGCAGGAGGTGGCCTGGAAGATGTCCCAGTCTCAATCAGTTCCCAACATGGACACTGAACAGACACTGCCTGTCAGGTGCAAGGAGAAACAATACGTTTGCGCTTATTTCTGCAATTGATGTACTTTTTGGAGCTCATGAGCCAATTGGATTATTGTCTTTGCATTTTTTCTTGTCAGTCTTTTATCTCTGTCTCTCCCTGTCTTTTTCCTTTACCTTGTCCCTCTCATACCCTAATGAGAAACTGGAGAACATCAGGCATCAAAGATAACTCAAGATTCAACATTATGGGCTCAACTAGTAAATCAGGGCCATGTTTCCCAGGGATTTAGCAAAAGGAAGTTACCCAGTAACCTCTATTTTATGCCATAGCCAAGTATTTCCTGTGAGAAGTGACCCTTCTCTTCAGTCAAGTTAGGAGTCCCTGAAACTAGAGCCCCACTGATCTGTCTACAAGGGTTGTTTTTTACACAAGCAACAGGGAGCTCTCCTTTCTAAATGGAGTGACAGTACTGGGTGACAGTGCTAATACCAGTAGCACAAACTCAATCAGTAAGATAGCTCTTCTTGTCCCTGTGGGAGGAGGACAATCCTATGTATGCACTAGGGTGCTGGAGCTCCGGGGCTGACACACTGTGGGACAGTAGAGACATTTCTGCTGTCTTCCAGGGCAGGCCAGTCAGCCTTACTTTGCTAGCAGCTGTTTTTCCTCAGTCCCAGAAAAAGAAGCCCTGGGACATTGCCATGGCAATGAAAGGTTCCGTGTCTCTGTACCTCTTTCTTATGTGCAGGCCAGTCTCCAGGGCCAGTCACTCTCACCATGAGTTCAAAGACCACTTCTGCAAAGGATGTTCTGAGGGAGCCTACAGCTTCTTTTGTGTAGATTTATATGAGAGTCTTCTGTAGTTTAAATTTAATGTACTTCAGAACAATTTCATCAAAAACAACTTTTTGGGTTTGGTTGTTTTATGGTACACGTTGACATTTAATTGAACTGAGTTTCAAAACATACAATAGAGGTGTTGTATTCTTTTTCATTGTTGATGAGAAACAGAGCTTAACATAATTCTGCCACAAGAAATGTCAACATTCTTTCCTCTTGAGAAATGAAGACTGGGGGCGGGGATATATTGTCTTTATTAAAAGCAGAAATGGATCTTATAAAGTCTGTCAATTTTAACTATGGAAATAGCCATCTATCTAAAATATATTACTGTACAGATTTAAATTTATAAAATCTTTGTTATTCCTGAATATCTTGGAGTCTCCTCAAAGTCATCACAGGGTAAATATTTCCCCCAAGTAAATTCACATACACATCATGCAATCTGCAGTTGTACTTTTTGCCTTGGTGCTTGGAAAGATATTAAGCTCTGTAGTCACCAAGGAGAGGGTTAGAATGGCTTACTCTGTTGGCTCTGGTTTGCAAGATCTAGGGAGATTAAACAGGGTAAGGAGAATGCAGCTTGCGTGGCCTGAGGCCACCTACGACAGGGGCAGGTCCAGGAGTTACCCTGTGAAATTTGCTTGTAGGTACTTCCCTTCCGGCTGTGGTGGTACAGGCCTGTAATCCTGGCACTCTGAGAGCCTGTAGCAGGAGGATCAAAAATTAGAGCGCAGCCTAGGCAATTTAATAATTTGGGGAGACCTTCTTGAAATTAGAAAAAATGAATCAAAAGAAAAACACTCTGGGGTGTAGCTCTGCACAAAGACCCTAGTGTCAGTCCCCAGTAAAGATTTTTTTTTCTTTTTTTTTTTTTTTTTTTCCCAGTAAAGATTTTAAAAATTCTCAAAACAAACAAAAACAAAAACATTCCTTTTGCTACTGTTGTCCTTACGCTAGCACACCACTAGGTGGCACTCAATTAGAGAGACTTCATCTACCCGAAAGCCTCCTGTGAACTTCGCCATTCCATCTCCTCTGGGCTTCCCTAAGTGTTACTTAGGGAAGTAACAAGTTACTCGATCTACCATAACTGTATGTCCAAAACAGGATGGGAAATGCAGTTTTAGCATATGAAAAGAGGGGGAAAACAGACAAGGAGAGAGCGAGAGAAGCAAAATAAGATACACAAACAAACAAACAAAGAAACAGCATCCCTGAGCAAACAGAGAGGAAGAGCACAGAGAAAGACCAAAGAGCGAGGCTGAGAGAGGGGACAGGCGAGAGAGCTCATATTCCACTAAAAGGGGAGAGATTTATTCTTGTTCAGCATGCTGAGAAGTCAAAAGATAGAACACTTCTCCCTTGCACATCGAGGGCTTTGAGGGCAGTGTCTCCAGAACAAATACACAGATCCACATGCCTGGCTGCCTTGCCTGTGACTGCTACGGGTGAAGGAAACGTGAGCAAAGACTCGGCCTGCCATAGCCACCTGGTCGATGTCCAAGATGCAGTGCTATGTCCTGGCTCCCGAGTCTCAGAGTAGATCAAGTGAGAACATAGCTGAGAGCTTCTGACAGGCCTGAAGCCCATCCCTGTCATTGTCCACTCGGAGCGTTCAGAGAGAAAAGCCATTCTGGGGACACAAGAAGCTTTGAGACTCTGGGTTTATTCTGCAAGACAGTGAGAATCTGTCATTGGGAGGATGCAGGCCAAAGTAGTAAATATTTATTTGTGAATATGTGCTGAGCGTGGAGTTCTCCCAGAGGACTTTTAGGGGACTTCTGCTGCTGTCCTATATCTCAGAAGCCTGAAGAGCGGGCCCAGCTGAGATGCTCTATCCATTTCATGGTCTGGGCTGTGTGCAGTGGTGGGCCCAGGGCAAAGGGGCAGTGACCACTCAGGAGGTAAGCTGTCCTGCCTTCTGCACCCACACTGTGGCTTCCTTCCCCTCAGTGCTGGGGAGGGGGTGAAAAGAAGGGGTTAGATATCCACTGCACAGAAAATAGAGGGCAACAACTGAAAAGCAGCCAACCTTGAACAAGTTTCTGCTGGAAGAATAGGTTCCCTTGGGATAGTTTAACTAAATATTTGTAATGGACTCAGTCAAGGAGCACAAAGAACCATATTCTGATTGATCAGGAGAAAATGAGTCTAGAGGGTACCAGTGTGTAAACAAGCAAAAGGCTTCTTTTCTGCACTTTGTCCTCACTGCTATAGGGCTGCCATTGTCTTAGTACACATTGCAATGAAACCGATTCAAGTGTCGATAACATACTTCCTAGAATGCTTGATAAAGGAATCAAAGGGCAGAGAGACTAGCTCAGCCTAGTGGCCTTTGGTAACAGATTCACTCTCTCTAAAGCTCAGTTCCTTTGTGTGTTGGGTGAAGCCAAGTTAATGACATGCCTCAGAAAGCACCT
>PVJA010029771.1:0-26365 GCA_004027025.1 Myocastor coypus
CATAGATATATAGATATATAGATGTATAGACAGATATAGATACAGATACAAATATAGATAGATATAATATACATGTATTAATTAACAATTTTAAAATGAATTTTCTTCCAATTCCTATATTGTATGATACACGAGTTTAAAACAAAAAAATGAAAAATATCAAATCCATAAAGAAACTACATATTTAAGCTGTCACTCAAGTTCTAAAGGTACAAAATATGAAGAAAAACAGGTCTGTTGAGGCCTTGAAAGATCATGTGATTTACTCAGTAAGAAAATAATCAGTTAAACATTAAATAACTAAGGCAAAGCAAAAGTTCATTTAAGACATAATTTTTTTTCAGTTAATGAAACAAGATTGTCTAGTTATAAGTGAAGAGAAAGTGGAGAGAAAAGAGAAAGAAGGAGAGAGAGAGAAAGAGAGAGTGTAAACACAAAAATTAGCTGAAAAACAAAACAAATTGAAAGAATATGGTATGGGATTAAACAAGATAAAAAGCACACATATAGTTGTGTCTTTGTAAATGATATTTGATTAATTTTATAATATGATATCTTCATTAGTGATAGAGTGTTAATACATAATTATTTCAAATTTCTGGTGCTTAGAGAATGTAAGGGTTCAGAGAATGGGTCCCTTATGGTGTTATGAGGTTGGAATCTATGTTAAGGAAATGTGGGTGGAAATAGAACAAAGGGGAGAAATTAAGAGAGAGCTTTGTTAGTATAATCTAAAAGGATATGGGGATACACTGAACTGTAAGAGTTATCCAAACGGAACAATCAAGAGTAATAACATTCTGAGTAATGCAAGGAAACAAATCATCATGCCATTTACTAGAATAAGGAGAACTGGAGGATATTCTGGAATTTCCTTTGGTGAAAGGAGCTCAAAAAGATATGGACATATTGAATGTGACATAGCCTAAACATATTAGAAAATAGGTAAGGTGTTTACCTGGCAATACGAGGCTCAAATTTAAAGGCACTGTCTTAGAAGGAGTTATGGACGAAGAGTCACCAAAGTGTAGAAGGAATGGTGTGGACCCAGGTGGAGGATTCCTGGTGATTCATGGAGAAAATAATGGACATGAGCCAGGCCGAAGATGTCCAGCGAGTTAAAGGAAAATTCAAAAGAATGTTAGACAACAGAATCCTAGACAAGAATCTGCTTCAACAAGAGGGAGAGATCCAGGTTCTTTCCAGTTATTTTCGCTTTTGTCTTGACAGTGATGATGATGATAAGTATCAACAGTTGCATCGTAGTAAGTTCTCCAGAGTACCTTTATCAGCTTGAGGAAGTTGCACAGAATGATAATAAACTAAAACATTTTTAAAGGCTTCAATGAAGAAATATATTTTAAAAACATTATTCTCATGACTATCTGAAGGATGGATTTTAAAAGGAGAATCTGGAAGAAAAATCTTGATTAAGACTATTATAATATGGAAATAAAAACTAATGAGGGACTGGATGATGTTGAATGTTGACATGGAAATGACAGGAAAAAATTTCAGGTATACTTATTTGGAAAAGATATAAAGATCATATAATTTGTATTGTATCAGGAAAAACTTTAGGATCATGATTAGCATAAGTTATACATATAAATATTGTATCAAAATAACATGATTAAATTGAATATCTAAAAATAAATAAGTATAACAACAGCAAATATTGAGGTTGATGCATTGCCATCTCTGCAATTATTTCCAGTGAATGGTACAAAGTAATTCTGAAGTTTGGAGAAGGTAAGAATTGTTTGATAAGTATTTAAGAATTATCAGAATATCTATCATAACTAAGTTTGTGAAAACTGGATTCCCAGCCGGGTATGGTGGTGCACGCCTGTAATCCCAGCACTTGGGAGGCTGAGGCAGGAGGATCGGTGAGAGTTCGAGACCAGCCTGGGCTACAAAACTGAGCTCAAGGCCAGCCTGAACTGTACAGTGAGACCCTGTCTCAAAAAGACAAAAAAACAAAACAAAACACCCCCCCAAAAAAAAAAAAAAACTGGATTCCCATGGATATTATAGAATAAAGAGAATAGCAGAAAAGTTTGATCAAAAACTGCAAAACTTAAGTGTCAGATAGCAAAAGGGACTGTACTCATGGGTCAGTGGAGAAACAGAATGTCCAGGAAAAATATGAAGAATTTTTCTGGGTAAAAGAATCCTTAGACAGTGTTGGTGGGAATTTAAATCAGTACAGCCACTGTAGAAATCAATTTAGAGGTTCCCCAGAAAGCCTAAAACTAGCACTACCATGACGTATAACTCTAGCACTCATTGGTATATATATATATATATATATATATATATATATATATATATATATATGAAAGATTTAAAGTAAATCAATTATAGATACCTGCATCTCATTGTTCGTCACAACAAAATTCACAGTAGCCAAGGTAACAAATCAGTTTAGGTACTGGTCAATGGATGAATGAAGAAAATGTTTCATCATATACACAATGGAATATTATTAAGTTATAAAAGAGAACATAATCATGTTATTTGAATGAAAATAAATGACACCAAAGAGCAACATTTTAAGGAACATAATCCAGACTCAGAAAAACAAGTACCTCGTGTTTTATTTTCCAGTATGATGAAGATACTTATAAAAGTTCATACACAAAGCCTCAAAAAGAATAATGATTTAAAGTCCTACCTACTTAGTTGTTACATTTACATTTCAGATTCATCTTTAGAGATAGTCAAAGAAAAACAGAGTGAACAAGATGCCTAAGTTCAGAATCAAACTGTGAAAGCAATTTCCAAGTGAGCTCCTTAGTGGGTCATTGCAGGACTGGTGTCTGCTTAGGAAGCGTTATGCTGCCAAGGTACTAGCAGCTGACTCAGAGGAAGTAAGTTTCCTAACTGAACTCTGAAATGCGTTATCTATAAGGCAAGAAGGTAATTTAAATTCTATAGCTGTGAACTGACCTAATTTTTTCATGTCCACCAATTTAGGAACTTCCCGGGGGTGATGAGAAGCACATTAGACCAGAAGATATCTGGTAAGAATGGTTTCAGGCCACACACAGTAGGAAGGTGTTAGGCAAGGCTCATTAACCCCTGGGAAAGCAGCTGAAATGTTCTTGCTCCACATCAGAGATTCTTTCCAAGATATATAATGTTTATTGCCTGGTGCAGTACTTCTTTCTGGATAATCTTCCAAGGAAACTAACTACTTCCTTTCTTTGAATATCTATATTTGAACAACATTCAAACTGCTTTCTTTATGACATAGAGAAACCAATACCTAAACAAAGATTGGATGACTTCATCAAGTGAAACATCTCAATTATTTCTAAGTGTTCTTCACCATACATAAAGAGGTGATGGCTAGCCTTCAGGTATACTGTAAGGATGCATGATATAATCCATCTAATCTAGTGCTCAGCACATTGTAGGTCTCCAATAAGGTGTAGAGGCTATTTCTTCTATAGATACCATCATTTTCTTCCTCTTTGATTCTTTTTCTTTTCTTTTTATGGTATTTGCTCACTATTACCAGCTAGACTTTGCTTTCATATGATTGTCCTACCCAAAAGACATATAAGCTTCTAGAGATCAGACTGTATTGTTAGACAGAGCTCCATAGATTGTAGCTGTTAGAGTATCATTTATTTATTTTTTAAAACACTTTAGCTATCTTTGAATTCATAGAAATTGTAATATAAAATAACATTTTATGAATAATTGGGCAAGCTTTTCTTTACCTCCTTAAATACATTTTATTGTTTAGAATAACACAAATAGGAAGAAAATTATGGAAAACACTTGAGGAAGTTACAATGAAATTAGAACTAAAATAGAACATAATTGTCAAAGAAAACTCTATAATCATATGAGAGTTAGACAATCAAGGGGCTAACAGGATAGTTAGGGATAGTAGGATAGCTCAGTGGTTTAAGCACCTGCTTGGCAAGCTTAGGCAACTGCTGGGACTGTGGTTCAGTCTCTGGCACCACATGCTGCATCAGCCCCACCCCAAAGGCAGGCTGAGCTGGGAATGATATAAATAAGTTAAAAAAAAAAAGAAAGAAAGAAAGAAAAAGAAATGAAGAACCACTGAAAACATAAGACATAGTTAACCAAGACAGTGCCAAAAGGGATGCCTGATGGGGAACAGTCAACATCTTAAAATCCATGTGACAAAACTAAGCAGAAAAATGTATTGTGGTCATAATACAGGTAATTCTAGGCTTTGAAGACAAGAGTAACAATAGCAAACAAACATACAAATGACTTTGTGAGGAAATTTTTTCAATAAGATATTTATTAATTTTATATTTGGTATATTTTTAAATACTGCATTTAAATATATTTAAATAAATATGTTTTAAACAAGTGTTCATAACATGTGAAAGAAGTTACTATTGTACTTTAGACAGAGACACAAAGATTAAGTTTTCTACCATATTTAGTAACAGAAAGCTATATATTTACTTTCAAAAGATTTAAACATATATTCACTAAATTATATCTTAGAACAGAACATGAGCAATTCTAACTGGGAATATATCTTCAAATGTAATTATACAAATAAAGGTATTAATTTGCAACTGTTAACAAGCTTCTTTATTTGAAGATGAATAGAACCAGTTCTTGTTAAGTGCTAAATTTTATTAATATTATAATTAATAGGAAAATAATCACGGCCAGTTGATACAATTGATTGCGTCATTTTTATTTTTTATAATAACTGCTTAAACTGTAGATTTCCCTATTACAACTTCTAATATGTTGATAAATTTTACCTCTCTCAGGTTTTTAACTGAAAATTTTATCTGAGCATTGAGACATTTCACTAGTTACAAATTTCATGTTTTATTCTCAGGGCAGGTCATTTCTAATAGATGATTAATTTAATTCTGATTTTACCTAAATTTGACTTGCTTAACTAGTACGACTATAATTATTTACATATACACTTAACATACTGCATTTCCTACAAGGAATAGATACAAATTGAAATTAGTTAAATACTGAAATCTATAATATATGCTAACAAATAAATATAGCCAAACTATTCCAAAAATATAAAATTTGAAAGGTAAAAATAAAGGAAAATATTTTGCAAATTCCTAAAATTTAGGTTTAGCAAAAAGACAAAAGTATTTAGGTTCTCAGTTATATTGACATTTATTTCTATCTTTCATGATGTATGAGTGTGGGTTAGCTAAATACCACATATTATATTCAAACGGCTACAATGTACTTCCACTAATTTTCAAAGTTTTACTTCCAACACTGTTCTTTGAAGAAGGTTTGACTTTGAAGGTTCAGAAACTTTGAAGACTTATCCATATGCAAAGCACATCTTGAGTTTCTTTAATGTAGTTTGCAAGTTTGCTGTGTATTTATTTCACCCTTGCATAACTCAAAAGTAGTGGAACAGATTTTATTCAGATTGAGTAAAAGCAATTACCAAACACTTAGACTTGGGCTAATCATGGTCCCAGAAGATAAATTTTGGAAAATCCATGATAGAACATACACTGAAGGTTATTACAAGCATTCCCTCAAATCATAGCAGCATAGGACTTTCTAGCACAGATTTTTCCCATACAACGTTAAGTCTGAAGTTTGAAAGGGATAATTTACACTCCACATTAACTTTGGTCTCAATATATACTCCTAAATTTATTTCCCTTACTCATTATAACACCAGTGACAATACTCAGTGACAAATGTTGGGGTGGAAGTTATAGCTCAGTAGTGGAGTATTTGCATAGTTCATGTCCTGGAGCTTATTTCTAGCACTGCGAAATAATTAAACAGTGGTTTAGCCCTTGAGTACTAGTAAGGTGATTTTATTATTTTGTATCATGAATCATTTTTCCCTGACCTTACAGATAAGAAAACTGAGGTTCATAAAAAGAATAGAATGGTCCAAAGTCACTTCATCTGATGAGCTGCAAAGTCAAGAACCTAAATCATTTTTTATTCATTTGTCAGTTGTTGTCATATGAGTCTTCTATGTGCAAGCCACTGCACACAAGAAAAGGAGTGTACTGATGAATAGGATAAGCAGAGCTTCTAATAAAATGTACAGCCTATGAAGAAAATAAATAAAAATATAAGAGTTATCAATAATTATACTATTGCTAGTAATGATGGGTGCTCCAAAGGGAAAGACCCCATTTGATTGAGATTGGGGGACCTTTATGAAACACATGCCATTCACTTGCGATTAGGAGTTGGCAGGTTGCTGATCCCACAACTCATTTTTAACCATTGAGCTGAAGCTAACTTGGAATGTATTTTGGCAGTAATGCAAACAAATGTCACATGAGAAAATGAATGTATTGTCTTTGTACATAGTTAATAAATAGAAAAATGTTTTAAGGTTTTTGAAAGCCTCCAAACTGTGAATACTTAGTATTTTCCTTCAGCCTACCTATATAGACTCTATGTTGCAGTTTCCTAGTCAACATCATTTTACTTTACTAACATTCAGATTATTAGACCAGAATGCAATTGAACTATGTTCTCTAGAAAACACTTTATGATTCCCAAACCAGACATGTGCTCCCAAACCCCATATTTCACTTTATCTAGTCTCCTCTTAACACACTTATATTAGTCTTGTGTGCGTGAAGTTCTGCCAAGTTATTCTGTCCATAAGGGCAGAGACTATGACATTTACACATTTTCATTGTTGAAGGTGTGCTGCTTCAACATTTAGAATTCAATTGAATGGGCAAATGGAGATATACATTCAATGGAAAATATATGCACATAAAAAGCAGCACTGCATAGCGTATAAAGTAGGGTCCATGGCCTTGTAATAATCCTGCCTCAAGTTCATTTTCTACTGTGCATCACTTCATGAACTCAGACATCTCTGAACATGGAACTTTCTGTCCAGAACAATTGCTAATGTCTTGCTACTAATAGTCCTAGGCTATCTTGGGGGAAAAATGTAATCTACATGAAAATGAGATAGATTTATTCAATGATTCATAAATTTGTGCCTGATATTAATGTTCATTGTTATTTTTCAGTATGGTTCATACATTACTTATATCTATTTGCAGGGGAGATATCCCATATGGTCACATGTTTATCAGCTATTGCGCAGAGATTTGTAATATACCAACAGATAATAAATGAGAAAGGTGTTGAGACATTCAGCAAATGACCACATAAAGATTATATTTCACTCTGAGTAACAATTAGCTGGCATAGCCATTAGCACTTTTTCTCAATTTAATGCAATATGAATATAATTTACTGTATTTTCAATATTATTGCCAGAAATGTCTAAAAATAACTGTAATCTAATAAAACTCTGCAAGATCAAGATAACTAACATTTCCTTATTTCTGCCAAATTATCCCTTCTGGATTTCCATAAAGGCACCTTTAATGCCTACTATTACTGATTCATGTTCTTGTGGGCTATGCAACTGATGAAAGCCAACCAACATGCAGTGCCAGTCCCTGAGGCCAGCTCTGACCCATGGAGAGAGGAAGAGAAAGGGGAAGGCAGCCAACAATCTGAGAAGAGAGGAAAATGTGGTTTCATGCTGTTAAACCAGAGAAGGAATGTTAATCCCCAAGATGCATGGTGAAAACAATCAACAAATCCAAGCTAATAATTTTTTCCAATGTTTCATGCTGACAAATGGTAAAATGAGCAAAAAAGACTGAATACAGATAGCATCTCTTCAATAGCCTCATATCATTCCTTTATACTTGCTGCATTTGTCCTTTCCAGACAAAAATGATACAATGGTCTTTCTTAGATTTGCTACCAACTTCTAGTTGTCATTATATTATTTCCATGTAATTATTTCTCACTTTTATTATAGTAGATAATCGTTGTTATTATTAATATCATTTTTAATCTCCCTTTTCCTGTTAGAAAAGAACTTTCTGAGATCATATTAAAGTAAATGGGAGAAAAGTTGTTTTTAACTGTACTAGGACATTTCTTGGCAGCCTCAATTGTAACATACTTTGAATTCATGAACATTCTACATTTTTGAGCCATATGTTGTGACTGCTATTAGATCCTACTTCGTTCTCAGCAGATAAGGCAAAATTGGAGCAGCCTTTTCCACGTTCAACTTTATGAACTGTGGTTTTCATCTACCTGACTGATACAACTTCTCTCCATAAATCTAAAAGATAGCATTTTCCTTCTTTTATCAATACTAGCAACTGAGAAAGATTGTAAAGTTCTAAATTCAGATTGCCCATGAATAACAGATTATGGAGAGTTTCAAAATTGAGAATCATACACTTCAAGTTCTTATATAAGAATGAGGATGTCTGAATTGATGGATCTGACTCAAGTCTTCTTTCTTTATGTGACCATGGAAACCCCAGAGCTATCCAGTGTTTCAGAGTGTGTGTGTGTGTGTGTGTGTGTGTGTGTGTGTGTGTGTGTGCGTGAATACATGTGTTTCCCCAAAATATGTTAGTCTTTCCAACCTGTCCTCACTCCAATCTCTGCATGCTTACTCTGCTCACTTTTAAGTCTTGACTGACAGAGCACTTGCACGGTACAGTTAACTGGGGCCTCTTTAGTTAAAAGCAATCTTTTCTTTCTCTGAATTCACAGAGCATTGCTTCTGATCTAATTCTAAAAGCTTTTCATTTTTTATGATCTTGTTTTAAAGTTAAGAGTGAATACAGTTCAGTCATTCCCTGTAAAAACAGAACTATCATAATACTTGTATTTGACAAATTGTTGACCCAGAAAAATCAATGTTAAATGAGTGGAAAATATTAAAGGATATTATATGCAAATCCAAGGCTCAGTGTGTGTGATATATGTAATACAGATAATGTAACAATTGTGACATTCCTCTTCCTAACTACCCTGCTTTCCAACTGTTGTGCTTACTTGATTGGTTGTATTCTGTTGATTTTTTTTTTAATCTGTTATCTATTTCTAAATTATTGAGCTCCAATGGATCTGATTATAGGACCAGACTGGAACTTACCTGTCTACAGTTTATCCATAGTCAGCAGTCCCAAAGTTCATTTGTCAGCAGCTAAATCTGACCTTGAAAGTAAATCTACCTGTTCTTTTTCTGCAGGAACATAATCTCAGGCTGTAACCCTATTATTATCTAGTATTATCAGACACATTTATTTATTTTTCATCTCTATTACTTTGTGATTGATATAGGAAAATTTTATGTAAATTGTAAATTTTCTTTTTCATTGTGTATATATTAAAAAATCCTAAGGCATACATTACATTATTTCTATTTGCCATATTCTGCAATGAAACAGAATTTATTTCCTTCCGACTGTTACAGTTTCCTAGTTAACCAAGCTCTTTCCCTTCTCTTTTTCCTCTGATCTCTTCAAGCTCTTGTAAGAACTTTTCTATTCTGAGCTTCTATGAGTTTAGATTTTTTTTACATTCCACATATAAATGAGATCATACAGTGTTTATATTCATTTCTCTGGGTACAATGCATTCAGGTTGATGCACATTTTCATAAATGATAGGATTCATCCTCCTATGACTCAGTGGTACATAGTCTACTACCACATTTTCTTCCTCTATTCATCTATTGCCAGACATGTAGGTTGAATCAATTGTTACTGCAATAAATGTGGGAGTACAGATAGCAATTCAATGTCCTGATTTCAGTATTTATATTCACCTAGTGGTAGAATGCTGCATTATGGTGTAGACTACTGTTAATATTTGAGAACATTCATACTGTATTTCCATTGTTGCCATACTAATTTACATTTCTACAGGTAATGTTAGAAAGTTCTTCGTGGTCCAAGCAGTCACAGCACATATTATATTTTTATAATATTCTATCTCCGGGCAAAACAATATCCAAATGACAATATGAAGCAGTTTTCCACATCCTTATTTGCCACTTGTATACCTTCTTTTAAGAAATGTCTACATGGGCTATTTAGTCATTGCTTAATCCATTTTATTACTATTATTACTATTAAACATTTAATATTTCCCTATACTTTCCTGAATCCTAAAACTCTATTTTAGGTGGGTAGCTTATAAATATTTTCCCCAACTCTGAAGGTGCTTACTGTTCTTTTTTTCCTGTGCAAAAGCATATTAGTTGCATATAAATCCCACTTGTTAAATTTTTTATAAATATTTTCCCCAACTCTGAAGGTGCTTACTTTTCTTTTTTTCCTGTGCAAAAGCATATTAGTTGCATATAATCCCACTTGTTAAATTTTGTTTCTGTCACGTGTGTTTTGAAAGTCATAAGCAAAAGTTCTTGAGCAGTGTCTCAAAATTTTTTTCCTAAGTTCTCTTCTAATAGGTTCATAGCATATCACTTCACTACTTTATCCTGCTAAATAATAACCATGAATTCATATTAAGCTGTTTTAATATTAAAAAAGGATGAAAATTTTGAAAATTCATTATAAAGGTCAAAATTAAACTGGTACAAAATCTAAGTGAAGACAAACAAAAATAAAACATAGACCAATATTCCTGATGAACACAAACATTAAAATCTTCACCAAATACAAGCAGACAGAACTCAATAGCATTAAAAGTGATTTGGTGTGATCAAATGGAATGTGTCCTAGAGACACATGATATTTTAATACATGCAGACCAATAAATCTGACACATTAGCAGACTCAAGGAGCAAAATCATGTGATCATTTCAACAGATCTAGTATCAAAATGATAAATATATTTGGCATCTTTTAATGAAAAATTCTCTAAGAATTGTGGAAAAAAATGAATGTATGTTAATTAAGTAAATGATACATATGATAAGCTCACTGTTGACATCATAATGAGTGGAGAAATACAGAAAGTTTTTCTCTAAGATTCAGAGAAAGACAGGATAGTGAAAATACTTTTATTCACCAGAGTACTGGAAGTGCTAGTCAGAACAATCAGGAGAAAGAAAGAAAGAAAATACCTTCAAACTGACCCTATTAATAGATGACATCATTTTATATATAGAAATACCCAAAGACTACATCAAAAACTCTAAAATTACAGGATACAAAATCTAGAGACAAATATCAGGACAGATGTTTTGTGCCAATAGAAATAGAAATACTGAAAGCAATCCCTTTCAAAGTCACTACAAAAAAGTATCTAGGAATACATATAGCTAGAAGAAGTGAGAAATCTTCATATGGAAAACTATAAAAATTTGATGGAAAAAATAAAACAGCACAGAGGAATGGGAAGTTACTCCATGTTTATAAACTGGAAAAATTAATATCTTTGAAATGTTTGTGATGTTAAAAACAATTTATGAATTACGATGACCCCTATCAAAATTCAAATGAATTTTTCACAAAAATAAGAATTAATTTCAAAATTCATTTGGATCCATTAACGACCTTAAATAGCCAAAACAATCGTGAGCAAAAAGAGCAAAATTTCAAGTATGATATGACTTGATTTAAAAATATAATGTAGGGGCCAGCCAGATAGCTCAGGAGACTAAAGTGCCTGTTTAGGCAGAGCACAGGCACCAAGGTGCAATTCCCAGTACCACGTGCCATGCCAGCCCTGCTACCTGGATGTGATAAGACAGTGAACAAGGCTGTGGTGGTGTGTGCCAGTAATCCCAGTACTTGGGAAGCTGAAACAGTAGGATAACTACAAGCCTGATCTGTATAGAGACCCTGTAGACCCTGTACTAAGTAAGCTCTAAGGAGCTTAGACAACTGAGCTATCTTCCCAACCCTAAAACTATATTAATTAAAGCACCATTGCATTAGCATAGTGTAAAAAACACACATGTAGCTCAATGAAATAGACCACAGTGACCAAAACGAACCTGTACATTTACTGGCAACTTGATGCTTTTTTAGATAAATTCTTGCTCTCTTTTCAAGGTGGGCCCTCAGCTGGACTCAAACAGGCCCACTGACTCACTCAGAGTAGTTTGCATTAAAGGTAGATGCCACCGTACCCATCTCACGAACTGACTTTTGACACAAGTACGAATAACACACAGTGGACAAAGAGCAGCCTTTTAAATAAATGTTGCTAAGAAAACTGAATATGTGCACACAGAGACATGAAACTCCCACTACACACAGGCTTGATTCAATATTGATTAAAGATTTAAATGTAAGGAGGCCAGGGAGATAGTTCCATGGCACAAGTGCCTGCCTGGCAAGTGCAAGGTCGTGAGTTCAAACTCTGGTCCCACAAAAAAAAAAAAAAAAAAGGAATATCTGAGTTTCTTAAGTAAAAAAAAAGTTTATTATAAGGAAAAAAGATTTAAATGCAAGATTTTATTAATTCTGACTCTAGGTTTAAAACCCAAAGTCCCCTTTACAATGTGAGTCCTTGAGAACTTTCCTTTTATTCTCTAAGAGTGTTTTTCTATAAAATTTATTTGTGTATGCTATCTTTCTTAATATTATGACATTAATATAAATTAATGCTTATAGAAGTAATACTTTGTATGCTGAATGTATACAGAAATGCATGTGAAATACAAGCTAATGTCCACTTACAATACTACTTGACACAGAATTCCTAAGAGACTACATACCTTTTTGTTTTCAGATCCATCATTCATCAAAATGCACAGTATGATAAATATTTGGCTGTAAAATGTCACTGTGACTCTACTGTATTGTTGTCCCTTTAAATGCCCATGAACTTTTGGATATGGAAAGTTTAAGAAGGCTGTGCTGTGGTATTGTAGACTGGCTTGGCTCTAGCTACTCTAATACTTCAGTCTTTTCTTTTGATACTATATATTGTCATCAATTTCCCTGAATTTTAAAATCACTTAAAGGCTGTACATACAGGAAAAATTTTCCTTATAGATCTACCTATTAATAATAACTGCATTTAAGTAATACCTTCACAGTGTCTCCCCCAGTCATGCTTGGGCAAGTTCCCAGATTTATCACCAACATTTGGAAAATCATCCATAACCATAAAACACTAAATAGATACTCAAGGCACTTCTGCTCTTATCCAATTTACTCACACTTTGAAAGGTGTACTTTTGTTCTAGATGACTCTGCTTGCGCTTCACTATTATTTTTTCATTTGAAATTCAATGAACTGAGAGAGAACAACAGATCCTGCCCCTGATCCAGCATCAATGGGAATATATCTGTCAGGTAATTGAGGAGGTTATAGCATTTGGAGACCTAAGTGTTTGGCCTCTGGCCCTCTGTTGTCTATGCAGTGAACATAGAAGAAATCACATTATTCATTGCTGTAGCTAAGTGAGAATGTGTGTATAAGATTTATTACTGTAGGATTTTTCATTTAATTAAACCTGAAGTTACACCTGTCCAAGATGCATTACTGATAAAAGGAAAGTGGCAAGACTTTGTCAGTATTTAAATTCAGCAATAACATTTCCCTACTTATAACTAAAGTGCATCCAGTGGTTTCAGTTCATGGGGAAGGTTATTGTTTCTGAGACAACACTGTCACCACTACTTTGCATTTATGGAGCTGCTTTATCATTCCTGTAACCTTGGGCAAGTCATTTAACCTTTCCAACTTTCAATATAAAGCAATTATTAATGCGATCTAAATAGAACTGTTGTCAGGATTATATAAGATAGTGAATGTGAAGTTCTCTCTGGTTACCTGGAAAGACAGTATGTTCATTATCTCAATTCCTGCTCACAACATCAGTAGGTGGAGGACAACACAGGTTTCCCAGAGCAGATGAGATTCAGATTTAAAGGGAAATAAGTATGCTTTTTGATGACATAGAGCTAGGCACTTATAAAACAGGCAGACCATTTCCTTAGCTGTTCTGACAAACATGCATTTCCTGAGATCAGATCCTTACAATATTAAGGAATCTTATATAGATCACAATATATTACAAGAAACCCAACATCTAAAAGAGCAAAAGAAAGATGCCTTTAGGAAGTTAGCAGAAGTGACCTAGGACACTGATTGCTCACTTGGAGTAGGACCATTGGTATGCTGGGATAGTTTTCAGTAGTGAGAGCTCACTGGCAGGAATTTTGTAAGCCATGTGTCAGATACAGTCATTACTATAAATGAAATCATATATTCAATTAAATTATAGTGTACATAAGGAAAATTAGTAGGTAAAATTTTTCACTTTGTTTTGACTACTAAAATAGCTTACTAATGGCCGGCCATATAGCTCAGCTGACTAAAGTGCCTGCCTAAGCAGGCTCAGGGACCAGGGTTTGATCCCTGGCATGTCGTGCCAGCCCAGCTCCCAGGGCACACTGAGACGGCAACTGAGACTAGGTATGGTGGTGCGTGCATTTCATGCCAGCATTTGGAAGGCTGAAAACAGGAGGATCACTCCAACTCTGAATCCATGTAGTGAGAACCTGTAGACCTTGTACTAAATAATACATATGCATATGTTTGCTATTATCTGAACTGTTGAGAATATGAAGGTTGTGTGTTAGAAACTATAATAATAACTTACTGAATTTATGAAAGTCACTTTTGATAATAAGTTCTCAAAGAATTCTGCTTCTAGCTCAGCTTTTCCTTTATCTTTGTCATGGACTATTTATTCTTGAGAAGTCAGCTGTTTTGTCTTCAGAACACTCAGCCTGTGGAGAGGCCATGATGGAAAAAACTGAGGTCTCCAACTTACAGCCAAAGAGCAACTAAAGCCCTCTAAACATCACATGAAATAGGAAGTATTCCCATGATTACACGACTATCTGACACTGTGACTGCAAATTCTTCTGAGACCTTGAGGCAGAACCAGCCGCTTGGCTTCCCGCTGAGAGGTATAACCCAGCATCAAAATATTCCACAGCACAATGTCTGATTTTAGAAAGCCTTCTGGAAAAAGTATAGAAATCTTTCCTTTATCCTAAACATTGCACAATTACAAATTTAGACAAAATTATTTCGTTACAATTAATATTTGTCTTTGATTGAGAGGTAGCATTTGGGGACCCAGGGCTTTATGCATGCTAGGCAAGTAAAATACCTTTAAGTTACATCCCCAGCCCTAATATTTCTCTTTTTTTATCTTTTGCGCACTATAATAGAAGACAAGAACTAACTATAAGTAGCATTAATAAATATGCACAATAATCTTTGAGATCTCCACTTTTTCAAAGTAAAAATAAAGATTTGACTAAATTTTTTAATGAAAAGACTGAGCATTGAAAAAAATATTAGGAGCCAAGGAAAAATCTTTGCACATGTAGTTAAAAAATAATTATTTCATGGAAACAAATGTCATGAATTTTTAGTTTAGTTTCTTTTGTACATTATTCACATAACAATTTCCAGTAAGTAATTCAATAATATGCCTATGTATTAGGTATACTTAAGTACATAAGCTTATAAACAATAAATTCAAAGATTTAACTGTAGTTTTAAATCTAATTAAACACTAATTAAGTAATATAATACTTATCCTATAAATAATCTTACTAAGTGCCTTTATAATCAAACAAAAATCTTACTCATTAACTTATGCATATTTATATTTCCCAGCAGTTATTCAGCTAATATAGTCACCCGTTTGTAGTACTTACTTTTTTTTTTTTTTAATCAAACTTCTCTCCAGGCATAAAGGAAAAGTAGAGGAGAGAAATCTAATGTCAATTTGTGCTGTTGTGCAAAATGACTACTTGCTTTTCATTATTTGAATAGTTTCGATATTAAATGCAGTGATCCAAAGAACTTTCAAAAGCACTTCCATACCTTTATCATGTATGTGTATTTAAACTATGAAATGAAATTAATATTGTAGCTATTAACTATCATTTCAAATCTTTTTTATTTAGGAATTGTCCAGGCACTCAGAATTATTTATCATTTGACTGAAACATATGACTATGGTTGTAACGTTAAATCATTGGAAATTACAATTTAATTGTACACATTAAATCCTTATGATTTGTAACATTGTAAGAATTTCATAAAAGTAAGTGGAAAGACACGCACAATGAATGTGCCATCTGCTTAAACCTCCTAAGCCTCATATCATCTCCAGCTCTCAGCTTTCCAACAACTTGCTCTGCCCTACCTACCCAGCCCAGCCTCCTACAGCCCCATTCTAACAGAGGACATTTTGTTTTTTCTTTCTTTCTTTTACATTTCTTTCTTTTACATTTCTCTCTTTCTTTCTTTCTTTCTTTCTTTCTTTCTTCATCTTTTATTTTATTTTATTTTTCTTTTTCTAACCACAGATCTTCCTGCATCCTTTGCTGCATTGCTCTTTCTCCCTGGCTGCTGCCCCCTGCTGGATCTTATGGACCTGCAGCCTCACACTTGACAGCTGCCTTCTCTGGCCAGCTCTCTGTACACCCCCTCTGGTAGACCACTGCATTGCCACCAGACATGTAAATGCTTTCCAGTTCCTCATTTCTATCATTAAATCATGAAATAAAAAAATTGTCTTTGAAGAGCACATTTCCCCGTGGATTATTTTCTGAGAGAAAATCTGAAAAGTTGGATTCCCAAGTATAAAGAATAAATATTTTTTCAATGGCTCTTGAAATAGCTAATGCTTCCCAACCAACTACTGGGAACTTTTGCTATTTGTAGAAGCAGCAGAAGTCATTTTTAACAGGTTAGGTTTGCCCTTTATCATGGCCTGAATGTCTTTAGAGGTATAAAAAGTATGCAATATCATTGTACCACATAAATATACATTTTATTTTACTAAAACTTTATACTAGAAATTTCTCAGTATATTTAAATTGTTCAATTTTTTTAAATTATGTATAATTCCACGGGCCAATCTTGTTTTCAAGTATGCACACAAAATTTCCCATTATTTCAGGAAAGAACAAAGCTGTATAGAACTTTAGAACATATTTATCATTACTACCTATTCTTTCTTGATTTCAAGATCTTCCAAAATAATCTATAAAGGTAAGCTTCTATCCAAGGCAGATCTTCAGTCCCTGCCTTTGGCCCCAAAAGCATGAAAGCAGCCTACATGTGGTTACTGAAAGCAGTGCAAGGCCCCACCCTTTCTCTTTTGTTCTGTGGGTGCTGTTATTTGTTTTGTGTTTTTTTTTTTTTTTTTTATTGTTGCTATTTCATTTTAAGTTTGTCATTTGGGGTAATCGAATGTTTTTTTGTAAAGCACCCTATTTTTTCTATTATTTTTAGGAAATTGTATTTTAAAAGTGTTTGTGAGTAAAAGGAATATAGGAAATTACAGAGCAGTACTATTCAAACTTAGCAGACATTTTGCTTTTTGTTCGTCTTGACATATATGAGTTACTTTATTCATCATTGTCCCAGCCAAGGAAGATGAGTTGTTATGTGCTTGTTTTCTTGACAAAGCCTCTTTCTTTCTCTTGATAAATAGATTGTCTCATTCAAACTGAGTTTATTTGGGAAAACTCATCATCCTCCTTTCTCTAGTTTAAAGAATAAAAATAGTTCTGGGAAAAGTCTTCCCTTGACACTAAGCACATCATTGCTACTCTTGAGAGGGAGCAATTTCAGTGGGGCCTCCTCATGCCCCTCCCCTTCAGACGTGTGATTTGCTGGCTCCTGCTCAACTCAGCAACCACTGAGGCACCAAATCACTTCCTCCTAATTCCTCTGCTCAGTTCAAAAACTTTGGGCAGTCATGCCTCTTATCTTGTGCTTCATATTTTCAGTCTTCTACATCTCACTGACTACATATTTACGTTCTTATTTCTGATTCAGACTTTGAGAGGATTTTCTCAAAATAAAATAGTCAAATGCTGATTTTGTGTCATTACTTCGATATGAAAAGCCTAGATATTTTGCTTTAAATATACATTGTGGATCTTACATAAATGGATAATTAATTCAACCTGGAGACTGTATGTAGATTACTGAAATAATTTCATGAAATAATGGAATATTAAGGTCATGCAACATAATATGTCTGGTATTAAGTATAGATTTTATATATTTATAGTACACATCTAAATTCTGACTGCTGTGTACAAGTTTACTTATTGCTAGTATCAAGCAATACCAAAATTGGCAAGCTATTAAGAGAAGGATTTTGTTTTGGTTATGGTTCTCCTCTATGACCATAGAGCTGTGATTGTGACATTTTTGGTGGAAGAGTCTGATGGTTATTCAGGACCTCACATGGGAGTACACAAGACACCTGGCAGACTTGGTTATCTACAGAAGATCCACTGCTGTGACAGCCTACTTCTAACTCATAAATCTATTTATTCACAAAGGGATCACTTTTTATGGGTCACACCTGGTCCCACAATTAACATTTCATAATGATGCTTAAGTTGTCTCACAAGTTTGCATAAACAGCATTAAACTCTAGCAACTTATTCTACAGTCAAATAATTGTATGTTGAGCTTTTCTTATTATAGTAGTCTAAAGGAATTGTTCCAATAAATCCTCAAAACCACTGAACAGCAAACTAATCTCCCAGTATTTCTTACTCACTCTAAAATATTTGTTCCTTTTCCTTCATGCTTGAGTGATAGTCATCAATTCTGACTTGAACAATCTAGATAAGATTCAAAGGAACACATTTGGCTTGGTCCTTTAAAAGTGGTTAAGAACTTAGAGTATTAGTAGAGGATGAGAGATGAGTTCTCTACACTGATAAAACAGCATAAAAAAGGGTAGAGTCAGGAAGTCAAATATCAATTTTCTAGTAGATTACAGTCTGCAAGACAAGGGTTACTCTGTGAGTTGACTATAGACAACTCCCATGATGTAGGCATTTTTTCAATGCCTTATTATCTAGAATTTATCTCTCATGAAAAACACTGGATTAATAATAGTGCAGATTAAAAATTGATTACAATAAGATAATACCAAACTTAAATTTAATGTTAGATTTTACATCTCAATATTTAGAAAGTTTCCATTTATATTTTGAATATCTGAAAGCTCATTTCATCAACATTGTGATGTATAAACAGACAACTGGGCACTGGAGAAAATGGGATAGAGGAAAAATTCATAGCAGGATAATCCAAGCAAGACAGATAAAGCCTGAACTACAACAAAAGCACTACCAAAGAAACAAAAGAAATTGATTTCAGGGTAGCTGAGGAGATAAAATTAGTGACATTTGGTCATTTGGTGATTGGCAGGTTGGAATGAAAGATATTTGGGGATTGGTTAGTTGTGAAGAAGAAGAAGAAAAAAAAAAAAGAACTCTGAGGGACATTAAATATAGCTCAGAGGGAAAGAATGTGAACAGCTATCAGACCTGACTTTTCCAATACCTATAATCCCTACATTTTCAGGCAATGTAGCTTTCACTACTGACATAGTACAAAAATGAGACATTATTTTGTACCAGGGAATGAACTCAGGGTCTTGTAATTGCAAGGCAGGTACTTATGCTACTGAGTTATGCCTGTAGCCCTCATAAACAAGACCTTTATTTCAATGAAAAATTGATAAACTCTATGTAATTATTCAATATTCTTCCAAATTTTGTAATTTTTTCAATTATTGTAATTCATTTGCAGCATGAAGTAAAAATTTAATGATTCAAATAAAATGTGAGGTTAAAAGAAGTGTGAGAAACAAATCAGTGTAAAAATAGTTGTATCTTTCAAGCATACCATGTAGTACATATCTATATATGCATACATGTTTGATTTAGCTTTAATAATTTCAGCATAGAATTAAGGATAACATTAAGTGATAGTTGTACATGATGTTTATAATCACCTCTTGGCGTGTCTCCAGGATCTTCAGAAATACATCTGTCTACAATGTTCTAATACAACAGATATTATAAAATAATGATTATAATTAGACAAGAAGCTTTTTGATGTTGCTGAGTGTTTTGTCTATGTGTTTGCTTTCAATTCATGTTGAAACCAATGAACACAAATCTGTCATGCATGGAATGTAAAAAACAGTTGCAAATTGATGAGGAAAAAGAGAGAATCTCAACAACAAAGCAGTTTCTGCTGTTTTAGCACAGAAACTAAAAAATATGACCTCTGCTGACTATTCCTAGGTCATTTCAAAAAGTTATACGACCCCTCATAGGGACTACACTAAGGAACTAGATACACATAGAAAGTTTCGCAATGTATTTTACATAAAGGAAACAGACAAATCCCTGGAAGACACAAAGTCTGCACACATGTGGCTATTAGTGCATGCTAACCTTGTCCATAGTCCAAATTCTCAAATTATTGGTAGCAAGCACTACATGCTTATCTCAAGAAATTTCTCAAAACAGTGATTACTGACAGGTGTGTTGCTTGAACCCGTGGTATATGCAGTGCATCTACATGTGGATGAATGATCAACTGATTAATTTTTGTAGTGCTGAAGATTGAACACAATGGTTCTTCATTTAGGTACACTCCTAACTCGTTTTTAATAATCCAAAAATAATTGATGCAGAGGGCTGGAGAGACAGGTCAGTAGCTTAAACACCTGCCTGGCAAGCACAAGGTCCTAAATTTAATCCCCAATACAAAAAGAAAAAAAAAAGAAAGAAAATTAAAAACTTGATGCAGGATTAATCACTCAGTTATCTAGCCTTGGTTCACATGTGTGTTCCTCTTGCCTCAGCTTATCAGAGCCCTGGGTTATAGGTGTGTGTTGCCATACACGGATGATATGGATCCCTCTAAAGGCCAGTTCTTTGGAGTAAGTGACCAATTCAAAGGTGAAACCTCAGGATCAAAAGTCTGTATAAATTTTTAAAATGTACAAACGATATAGTTCTAAAATAAAATGTTTCAGACCCAACAAATAACTAAAATACAAGTAAATTTATCTTTGAGTAGACAATAGATTCTTTCTGTAAAACAAAGAGAGACTATTCTAAGAGTTACTGGATTTATCTTGTAGCCCTGCCTACATAAATCTATTATTAATGTCATCTTCATACACATAGAAATAATTGTTAACATGGGTACTGATACATAACAAGGCAAATATGTATATATATTCATTTTATTCATACCTCTTCAATACTCATTATAACTCCCCACCAATCCAGAGCTTACCGGGTAAAATAAGAAAAGGCCCACTCTAGCTAGCATATGTATATAAAAGATTATTTATTACATAGTGTAAACTTTACTTATGACTTATAGGACTAGTTCAAAGAAATATTCCCTATGTAGATTTTTCACTCTATTGATTAAAATATAGCTCCCTTTCCATTATCAAAATGTGGACCTTTAAAAAAAGGCTGTTAAAAGTAATATTTATCGCTAAATCTACTGGAAGGGAAAGTAGATAGAAATGTTTTCTTTTAAATCTTGAAGATATAAGAGTAGGCAGAGAATTCATAAGGAAAACTCAAACTTCCAGAGAAGTACTTCAAAGAATCAACAACTGGGTTCTCATCTTACTAAAATGTTTTTCACATGACAATAAACCACTAACAGAGTTAAATAAAAAACAAAAACAGAGTAAAAATTATTTAACTGTACTTCAGATGCAGGACTTCAATCTAGAATATATAAAAAAAAACTTAAAAGTATCAGATCACCCATATTCAAAGACTCAGTCCAAAAATGGGCACCTGAGGAGAATACACACGTCTCAAATGAAGGAATATAACTGGTAAACAAATACATGAAAAAATGTTCAACATTCTTGTTTATCTGAGAAATGCAAATAAAAACAACAGTGCGATACTTTCTGACTCCAGAAAGAATAGCTATCATCAAGAAATCAACTAAGAAAAGAAAAAAGACATCAAGTAATAACAAATGTTCATAACTGCAGGAGAAACAGGAATCCTTCCACACAGTTGGTGGGAGAGTAGACTGGTACAGTCATTGTGGAAATTAACGTGGAGATTTCTCAAAAAATAGGATTAGAAGTCCCATTAAGTCCAGCTATTCCTCTTCTTGGTATTTTCCCCATAGAGTTAAAAACATCATATTAAAAAAATATATATATGCTACCACGTTTATAGTAACACAATTGATAACACCTAAATATTGGAAACAACCCTAATGTCCATCAAGCAAGGGATGGATAAAAAAGATGTGATATTTTTATACAATAGAGTACTATTCATCTACAAAGAATGATGAACTCAAGGCTTTTATAGGTAAGTAGATACAATTAGAGACCATATGTATTAAGTAAATCAGATTCACCTTGTAAACATTGCATTACATCCCTAGTGTAAGAAAGTAAAAGAGAAAATAAGATCCAAAAGGTACAACAGATACTGTGAAAGAGAAAGAAACTGCTCAAAAGCAAAGAGCATTATTTCACTAAAATGAATAGTTTGTGTTTATATTGCTTGATCAATCTTTTATGCCTATATCTTGCAACCAGAGCAACTATTTTGAAGGTAATAACACACAATATATTAACAATTGTTAATCTCCTCATATCTTGTTTTAAAACTCTGTATCATTGGTCTTGTTCTATTAAAATAAATAAAATAATATTTGTCTGTGGAAACCTTCTTCCAAGATTACTAACATATTCGATAAGTTTCAACCCTTTGCAAGTACTTCTGAAGATGTTTGATACTAGACTGTTAACTCCCTGTACCTCATAAGGGCTTCTTCTGAAGGAGTCTAGCACTAAAAGCTGATTTCTAGACACAGAAGAGAAGGGAAGAGACAAATGATTCAAAATAATTACTAGATAAAATGAAGATAAATGGAATTTGCCAGGACTTTCACCTAGTGAGGTTATCCTGGTGTACAGTGAATCTCTCCCTAATGAACCAGAAAACTGTACTTGACTAAAGGCTAAGTGGGCCATAACATCACTCTCTTACTCCCAGAGCTGCTCTGGTAATAGCTTGTGTACTGACTATGAAAACAAAATATAGAAGATTGCATTTGAGGATCCTCAGAAAGGCATCATTAGTTAATTGAACTGCAGCTATTTAGCTAGCTTTAACAACTTATGAGAATTACAATTTTATTGATAAAAGGATATTACTCATAATGACCTCCTCTATCAAATGTGCTCTGAATGTGCAAGAGTAACTTATGAAACTGTGACTCACATTACCATAAAGTCTGAAGGTGCATTTACTGACTATAAGAGGGATGAAAACATAGAAAAATCATAGGAGCTAATGAGCCCCACCTGTAGGAATAGTAGACCCCAATCTTTTAAATTTTCTGGGACAAATGAAGGAAGAGGGAAAGTGTTTGAAGACAAGAACACTGTTATCAGATTTTTTTTCCCTCATACTAATACAAACACTAAAGGAAAACCTGATTTAATTTTTAATAATACTAGATTGCTCTATATATTCTAAGTAATATTGGGCACAAGTATAAGTATAAAGTATTATAAAACTCATTGTTTGACCTTGGGAGATACAAAAATTACATGTTCTGTTATACAGGTCTTGCTTTAACTTGCCCTTAACCACCGCAGAAATGTTTAACTATAAAGTGTAAAATGTAAAGCTAGATTAGTATGTTGAGCTGTAAAAGGATTAAATTAACAGCTTACCACATTGCCAGTTCTGCCAATAACACACTATGATTATGAAATATTAGACTACATATAAAACTACCTTCTCTTAGTTCAATGAGAAGAGATTTTTGCATCAATAATGATTAGAAAAATTATCATGCCTGTATCCTGTGCTCTAAATAACTATTGTGAGGACAACAATACGCATTGTATCAATTATTGGGACTGTACTACTAACTGTTTTGAAACTGTTGCATTCTTATTTCTTAATAAAAGTAAGAAAAATAAAATAAAAAATTTAAAATGAGTATTGTTAGTACTCTGTGGACTTCATGACTTTCATAGTCCACTTTGTTTCCCTCTTCCTTCAAAATCCAGCTAGCAGTTTTGTGTCCTTATGTCTTTTGTCATTAGAATCACCAAAGAAAACTGATGTCTTTTTTCTCAGTCTTGATGTTTTATGCTTTTGGATTGCAGTCACTCTCCACTGTGTTTTCCAGATACAATCCCTGGTGATTGCACCAATTGTACCATCTTCCAATACACTGATCTCCTAGTTCCTCCACCTTAGCTTTTGAAGTACACTGGTCCTTCATCCTAGCTAAGCAGAAAGCATTTCTAGTACTGAACACCTTTCACAATATCAAGCTTAACCTATTGTTTTTATCATTTGTTGAATTCAGTATCCAACTATAAATACCCTTCAAATACACAAAGATTGGTGATCCATCTTTTTTGTTTTTTTGTGGGACCAGGGTTTGAACTCACGACCTTGCACTTGCCCAGCAGGCACTTGTGCCTCGGAGCTATCTCCCCAGCCCCGATCCATTCATTTCTAAGCAAACATTATTTCCCCCATGACTTCTACTCTTTTTAATACTTTCAAATACTTCTTATATAATATGCAGTCCATGGGCAAATTTACATCTTCAGTGGAATTACTTTTCCTTTAAAAAAATACATTGTACTAACCTGAAACACCAAGAGACCTGGTGAAATAAATAGTGCACTTTTTGGTTGTGTTTTGTCCCACAACCCTACCCAGAGAAGAGAAACATACTAGGCTAATAGGTATCAACTGCAGTCATAACCATTAATCTTAAGTGGATTGGAAAATGACCTACAATCTACAATTTGTCCCTCTTGCATGTGTTGTTCGCCACTTTATGAAGTATCCATTCTTACTCTTACATGATATAACATAACTATTGAAAGACCCTCGACATGTCTACATACTAACATCATGCTCACAAATCTTTTCTCCTCCCAACTGCTATTAAGAAGATCATATTTCCTCCACAATGTCAAGAATATGGCTCTACTAACCCTTTGTTTTCCCTTTAGTAATAGAAAAAAAAAAAAACTTTTATCTACTATTTTATTCTAATCAGGAGAAAAACAGAATATGTTTTTATTTCTACTTCCCAAAATAATCTCTTTAATTTACTTGTAACCACAGCTACTACATTCTGGGAATATTATGATAAAATTCAAATCTTTATCTTTGTTACCTCTCTTACCTTTATCTTCTCACATCAGTCTTTTTCCCCTTACTAGTCCTATGAAACTGTCTTTTTAAAAATTCTTCTCTGAACTCCACATTGGTAAATTCTATTATTGATATTCAGTCTTAATAGTTGTCTTAGTTACTTTTAACTCGCTAGTGTTACAAAATACCAGACACATAGATTTAAGGAAGGAAAGATTTAACTCACAGTTAATGGAAGTTTCAGTTCATACTGGGCTGGCTTTAAGGCATAGTGGCACAAGGCAGAGTGTGGTAGTTCATGGCAGTGGAAAACAGCAAAGAGCCAAAGGAACAACTGAGGCAGCTAGCAAGACTTTTGCCCTTCCTTAGATTTGTATGCAGATTATCTGCCCCATGTTGGGTGCGACACAAACCGTAACAATAGTATAACATGATAAGGAACTATATGTCCACATTAGCCAGGGACAAAAAATAATTATACACATTTTCCGATATTAGTCATAAATAGTATGATTCAAGTGTAAAAGCACCTTGATTTAGATAGTAAATGGACATGTTCAGAATAGTTCAAAATATTTTTGACGAAGCCAAAGATATTCTCCTCCTGAAAAGACTTTCTTAGCTTGACCCTCAGAGTCTAAACTGATCCTTGTTACTCACTGGCTGCTCCTTCTTAATGTCTTATTTCATTGTGTCTCTTTTACTGAGATACCAAAGTCTATCCTTAGAAATCTATAAATGGACTATTTTCTTATATATACTGCCTTAGGTACATCTAATTACTCATGGTTGACATGTCTGGCATGTGTATTTCTATTTACATGTTGGAAATTCATGCAGTTTACAATCAATTTTGGGAGTGACTACATGAACATATTATAGCTATTTTTAAAATCCCCTTCCAATTCCACCTCTTTCCACAACAGCTCTGGCTCCCCAGTTCCTTTTATTATACATGTTTTATACCTGTCTGAGTTCATCTTATGACCTAATGTTCATGTTATTTGTAATTATTGGGTTTCTGGGTTATTCACATCTTAATTATTATAGATTTATAAGTTACAATGTTAGAGCCTCTGATTTTATGATTCCCTTATAATTCTTTTATTAGCTGTTGTGGGTCATTGCCTTTCACACAAGCTGTAAAATCAGTTTATGACTAGTAGTGAAGTAACAGGTTGTGATTTCAAATGGAATTGCTTTGTACCAGTAAAGCACTTCATGTGGAACTGGCATCGTGATGAGCACTAAGTCTTCCTATCTATGAACATGGAATACTTTTCAGTTTATTTATACCTACTTCATTTTTTTCTATTAATTTTGCAGCTTGTGTTGTATATATTTTTAATATTTACACTTACTTTTTATTTTTATTAGTATAAAATACATAGTATATTTAATTTTAAAATAAAATTTTCATTGCTTGAATATAATATAAACCAACTTTTCTTTTTTGTACCTTATTCTGCAAACTTACTGCAGGTTTTTGGTAGCAAGAACTTCATTATCACTGGCTATCATTGATTGTTTTGGACTGTCTACATAGGAAATTATGTAAACTATGA
>PVJA010029772.1:0-26384 GCA_004027025.1 Myocastor coypus
TTTGGTCTCTAAGTTATGGCAACAATATAGGCAGAAACATAATTTTCTGCAGACCAATCCATGAAGCACTCTAGGTCTGCTTGTTATAGAAACAACGACTTGGTAATTTCTACACACAGATGCCAACCGCAAATCATACTTTCCATTCTGCTTCATTTTCCACCTTGGTGGAAACTGTGAAAAACTAATTCTTATATGATTATATCTGCTAGTTTAAATCAGTTTAGGAAACCATGTGGGCACTGACTCTTTTGGGCAGCTTCTCTCCCCAAGAGATCAGAAAAGACTACTAGCAGTAGAAGTTGAGTCCACATAATAGAACGTCTGTCATTGAACCTTGAATAGCACAAGGGGATCCATGACATAGTGAGTGAAGGTGGTGAGTTGTAAATGTATCAGATTATGCCCCACAGCATCCCTAATTTCTAGTGATAGTTCTCATTCAGTGAAACTGTTGAATAACTGTGCTAAATTCTCAATGGACAATGAAATGCTGTGCTGGCAGATGTCAACTCCAAATCTCTGAAAGCTCTGCATGTTAGAATGTGGACTCCAGTATGCTAACCTCAATTAGATTTAGCTCGTCTGTCTCCATAGTTGGGCGATCAACTTTGGCCCAAAGGGGCACTAGGTGTGTACAACCAATTGTAAACTGACTTGATGTACATTTTGGAAGCCAAACAACTGAGTCTCCCAGTTGAACAGCCGAGCTGGAAGCCAGTCAACAATCTCAGGTTTACAGTGACAACATTATGTTCACACAATGCAAATCCAGATGGTAGACAACAGAAACATTCCTGTGTATCACTTCCTCTTCTCTGAGTACAAATATGACCTGTACATGCAATAGGGGAAAGCATCCTGAATCCAGAGTGCAGAATGTCACAGCATTCCAGGATATTTATTTCTCAAAATAACTTTTTTTTAAATTGAACTCATCAAACCATTTTCTTTAATAAATGAATAGATGTGTGTGTGTGTGTGTGTGTGTGTGTGTGTGTCTGTGTCTGTGTCTTTGTCTGTGTATCTGTGTGTGTGTTGGTGGAAGACTTTCAACAGAGTCTTCCAGCTAATATTCCTTTGGCAATTGTCACACACAGTTCTTATGGAGTCTTATTTTCTACTGGACTAGTCCTCATCATGCTATCCACCCCTTTTTCATCCCCAATCACAGCACTACGAAGCATAATAGTACTACTGAAATAAGCATTACTTGCAATAAGTGTATACTCATTAATTGCATGTCTAAGAATCCCTCTCAGCTGCAGAATTTTCCTTTCTTTCTTTCTTTCTTTCTTTCTTTCTTTCTTTCTTTCTTTCTTTCTTTTATATTTTATTTTATTTTGCATTTTGTACTTAAGCAGAGTCTAAGACTTCAGCCAATATCAGTGAATTCAGTGTTACATTATAAATGTCATCTGACTTGGGCAAATGAGATTTAACTTTTTGCCGCTCCAAGAAATTGTTCTGTGCTGCTTGACCCTCTATCAGTTCACTCCTCTTGCCGTTCATTCAGAAGAGGGAGGCAGCCCCTCTTACTGACAGGGATGCTTTTCTCTCTGCCTCTCCAGGCCTCCTTTCTTCTGAACCCAGTCTAGAGCCAGAGGCCGCAGACAAATCAGATCCCTTTGCCTTCCAAGACACAAATCACATGAGTTTCTTCTACCATTTGAAAGAGTTAGTCACACTTCATCCCAAGCACCTAGCATGGACGCTTGTTTTTAAGAAAGGTTACACCAGTGATCTGTATTCTAGGACTGAATGAATAAACATGAGCTCTGGGAAGAGTGAAATGAATGCCCACATGGGGTGGCATAGAAGACACGAAAAGATATTTGCTCTCTGTCTGGAATATCGTACTTTCTGTTGTAGATGAAGCATGTCCACAGCCAGAGGTAGATGCTACACACGTGGATGAAATCACACAGCAACGAAAGGAGGGGCAAGGTCACACTGCACCCCGGGTCCTCTAGGCTTCACACCGACACCAAGCATTGAAACATTTTCCAGACAATGGTACTGCTGTTGCTCCATATGCTACATAAGGAGAAGTCATCAGACTCCCATTCATTAACAGGGAATGGCTTCATGTGTTGCCCAGGGCTTTAGTGTCGAGGTTTGCTTACATGTCAAAGTAATAGGGACATTTATTTTCTTTATAGTTGCCCAGCAATTTTAGGTAACACTTTTATATCTTCTCTCTTATGAAGCTGTCAGTACTTTTACTCAGCATCTAGCAAGGCTTAGGAAAGCAGCCAGTCCCTTTTACAGCAACAATCAAGGAAATCACTGATTTTCAAAGGCTTAAGTTCTTTCTTTGATCTTCTTTTTTTTTTTCCTTTTTTATTGTTTAAATTTAACATGAGTTATATTATATATTTTCATCATCAGATCAGTTTAGATTAATACATATAGGTATATAAGCTTGATCAAACAATTAAACATTAACCCTTCTAAATCAACATTATTATTATTTTTTCTTTTCCCCTTTCTTTTCTTTGAAAGTTGACATATTGCATATTGTCCTCATAATCATTCTACAGAGTAGTGTGTGGGCATGATCTTCATTTAGACTTTTCATGCTTAAATTTTTCTCAATAGGCTGAAAACTTCTACTGAGAAATTCCTAAGGTTAATTGTGAAAATGCCAAGGAAGACAGTTCTCTTGATTCAATGAAAGCAGACACCCTTGCCAGGCATGGTGCTACATACCTGTACTACATACAGAAACCCAATCTTTAAAAAATAAAGTAGATGAATGGGAAGAAACAAGAAACTAAACATAGAAGAAATGTGCAAGATCTCAATGCTGGCCATCATTCTTTCTACATTTGAATTTTCAATGATGTATCTGAAACACAAATTGTACAGATTAATATTTTAATTAAAAGTTGTCCATGGTTGATTCTTTTTTATTTATTAATATTTTTATTGTTTAAATTTAACAATGGTTATATTACATATTTTCATTATCCATGGTTGATTCTTAGTCTTAGTCAAACAGACTGCTCATCTGAAAGTATGACATTCCAAGATCCTTTCCTGTCAATGCTATGTTTTCTAGACATTTCATAGACGTTCACTCTTTACCACCTTACCTCCATTGTACATAAACCCAGAAAAGACACAGCATTTAGCATTTAATTCTATGAATCTGTGCTTTTAGGGTACTAAATACTTGAAAGTCTCATCCTGCTCTCCTGGCAAGAGAGGTGAAATCTGATCTTTCTATTTTCTCCTCCTTCTCTATATTTAGAATTTGTAAAAAGTCTTCCTTTGTGGGATTACTTATAGACACTAATAGGGGAGAGATTTGGGGAATGAACCTGCTAATAATGTTTCCACAATTTTATGAGTTATCAGCAAGTTTGTAGACTTCTCTATGACATGGAGTTCTAATTTAGGCTGGACTTGAACATGTGGCGACAGTCTAACATGCTGGAAATTTGGATTGCATGAAAAGTTACAAACAATACTTTCTCGTAAATATTCACAGTGCTGAAGGAACTGTGCATACATGGACTCTCACACATACACATGTACACTCTACAGACACAACTTGGCAGTTTTATTTATTCATTCAGTCATCAATATTTACCGAGTACATACTTTGTGTTCAGTCTTGTTTCACCCTTGTGAATACAGCAGTCAATGCAACATGTCTGACTGGCATTCGCTCCTGGGAAGATTTTGTTTGAACAGCAGAATAGAAGTAAGCAAACAAACTGATACATTTTTTATAACCTGCTGTATTTTAATAAATAACAACACAGCATCTAGAAATAATAAGACACAGGTCTGAGAAGCTGCTGCACACCGTCCCTAGCCCTTACAGGCTGCAGCAGATGAGAACATACCCTGTCCTGCACAGCACACCCTAAAGGTCCTTGCAGACTCCCTGTGCCAGGCACAACATTGCATGCCTTTAACCTGCATCCCTTCTGCTCCAATTTAAATCATTCTCTTGGGTTCTCCCTTTTAGGACTTGAATTCTGAGAGAATCAAAGGCCATATAGACTTCTTGAAAGTTCATAAGAAAAGTGGAAGAATGATCCTTTTCTAGTTTAACCTAGAGTATGAGCAAAAAGCAACTATATAGTTGGCAAAGTACCCAGGTAGTGCTTTCGACATTTCTACATTACCTTTCCAGCTGCTTTTCCAAACATTTAACATGATAGATTGTCATATCATTATTTACAAGTCTAATTTTTTGTGCATGTGGTATTGTTTAGTACAAAAAAATACATTAAAAACACCTGCTAATCACCTAGCTCAGATAATTTCAAAGGAAAAATTCTAATAGTATCCTTACATTTTCTAATTAGGTAAGTACTATGAGTTTTAATTAATATGTTAATTAGATGTCATTATCTATTCCTGGCACTAGAACATTATTCAAAATTAGGCCTTGATTGCTATATTATATGTTTTCTTTTGCTGTATTATTGTCATGTCAATTTTGAAAAATACAAGTAGCTGGTACCCTTTTCCATAGTAGCTAAGCAGTGCCACATCTGAGAGAAGTTTTGAGGTCTGTGACCTCCGGTGGCCTCAGTCTCTTTTCTATGTGTCTCTGGTTCACATGAGGCCGTGATCCTAGAGGTCCACGTGTTCCAGCAGAGCTCTATATTCCCTTTCAGCTTCCCCGCTGTCCTGGCTATTTGCTCTCTCATTACGTATCTACAGAATGCACATTAGACTTAGGGGGAGCCAGTGACAATGTGGAAGGGCAAAACATAGAACACGGGTAGATAAGCAGAAGTCTATGAGGAATGAATCAGTGGACCACAAAAGGGAAAACTTCAGAATGGCAGATGCAAAACTTTACCTGACTCAAAACATTAAACTATTTTCTACCTTTATTTTGAATGCTACCTTTACTGTGGACAGAAATAAAAGATGAATCTAATGAGCACTGCAGAAATATATCATTTTGCAATTCCTGTGCACCTAGGATATGTAGTGTCTGGTGTAAGTGGCTTAACTCCTCAACTAAATATAAAGTTAAAATCATTTTCCTTTTTTTTGTGTCTTTTCTGAAAATAGTTGAAAAAATTATTTTAGACAACTCCAAGTGCTCAGTAATAATAAGAGTCAGGATGAAGCTCTGAATAGAAGGTAGAGTGGGAGGTGATAAAGGCAGGTAACTCATGAAATATGGTCAGAAAATGGATCGGTCTTGGTGATGTGCATGGTTGACAGGTATCTCTCTTTACTCCCATCCTCTGTGACATGTGACCTCTAGGATCCCCAGAGCTGGTTACATTAAACTATATTGTGAGAACTTTTTCTCAGCTAGAAGTCTAAATTTGGTTTAGAGATGGCTAACCAGGTTCACTGACATCCTTTTCTTTCAGGAGCAAGTAACAGTAATTCAGAGTTCTGGAGTTTGCTCTCAGATTGGGACAATGGTCCCAATGGGGCTCATCCAATAGTGCGAGCTTTTCTCCTTATGCACTTGCTGGTGGCAATGTCCGCAGCCCTGTGGCTGAGCATGCTTTTGAGAGTAAGGCCTTAAGTCTCAATTTTCTGTGTGATTTCTACTCTCCAAGCCTCTCTAAGCAATGGTGCACGCTGTCTTACGCTTTTCCACATAGACTAGTCTGCATCAAAGATACTCCATGCAACTAGCCTACCACGTCTCTAAATCTCTCTTTTTTTTTTTTTTTTTCTTTTGTCTTTTTGAGACAGGGTCTCCCTATGCAGTCCAGGCTGGCCTTGAGCTCACTTTTGTAGCCCAGGCTGGTCTCGAACTCACACTGATCCTCCTGCCTCAGCCTCCCAAGTGCTGTGACTACAGGTGTGCGTCACCACGCCCGTCTGCTAAATCTCTTCTCATAGCACATTTTTGTCCATTATTTTATACCTAGTGCTTAGAAATGTCATGCTCTTCGATGGTGGGATCCTCAGGAATTTGGGGATTATTAGTATTTTAGATTAATTTCAGAATAATATTGAGGGTTTTTTTTTTTTAACTATTTAATACTTTTATTAACAGGTGCTTGCAGTTTGTTGACTTTTTTGAAAAAATCAAGTTGTAAACTTTTATTACAAATTAAAAATGAAGTTCTTTAAAATCTCATCTTTACCAGAAATGAAACAATTTAGAAACCTTTAAAGGTGTATTGAGAAAAACCATGCTTTAAAGAAAAAAAAAAAAAAAAAAAAGTTTGTCATTACCAAAAAGAGACGTCTTTAGGTAAAAATAACAAAAACCCCATGCTGCATAAATAATGCAGATAGTTCTAGTTATCTGGTCAACGGGCAAAAAGCAAGCACTTAAGGTCTTCAGCTCCAATCTTTTGTTCATTTCTTATTGCTGGAATTTCCTATTCTTTTCTTTCTTGCTGGATGACTAAACTGGATGACAGCAGAGATGTTAAGCCGGCATTTACTCAGCCCCGCCCTGCTCAGCCTCGGGAGCGGACCAATTCCCAGCTGGTGGATCGGCTGCTTTTGTTTCTTTGCCATCTTGTAGTTTAGTGTTTTCTGGGCGTCTGCGTGGGTAATTGAAGTTGCGACGGTACCAACGTGGAGGTGGCTGCTGACCTCGGGTCTCATCTCCTTGATTTCCCTTATTTTCTTCATTGCCATCCTCTCTAGGCTGTCTTTGGCGAGGAGGGCCCCTGAAGAATCGTGGTCTATAACCTCAATACATATTCTACCTCACTTGTCCACCTTTTTCTCCCGCACCCATTTCTCCTTCAACAACATCAAACTCCACACTCTCTCCATCTCCTACACTGTGAAGGTACTTCCTGAGGTTATTCTTTATGGCAGTCTGGTGTACAAATACATCTTCCTTGGTGTCATTCCTGTTGATGAAGCCATATCTGTTTCTTACACTGAACCATTGTACCACTCCCAAAATCTTCGTTGTGACGACCTTTCTGTTCCCGCCTGCAGGTACGGCAGATGTGAAGCTGCCCAGGCCGCCGCTCTCTGAGGTGCTACCTGCAGTGCGGAGCTTGGTGTCAGCAGTGCTGAGTGGGGGGGGGGAGGCAGCAGGGGAGGGGCGGTGGGTGGCTGCTGGGTCTTGGCCTCGGTGCTCATGGTTGTGGTGATGGTAACTGAGGACAGCTGGCAGCTGCAGCTCCTTACGGGGTGTGATGGTAACTAGGCCAGAGGTGGCACTGGGTTTGTTCAGGGCTCTCTAGGGTCCGCTTTCCACTCCTGCTACCCATCAAACTCAATATTGAGTTTAACAAGGGATCACTTTAGACAAATGACATAAATACAAAGGGACAAAATTCAAATGGCCAGACAGTAAGCAAATGCTTTGTTGCAGAAACATTATTTGCAGTTTATTTGCCACACTTTGCAATTATCTTACCTGTATTTGAGACATTATAAAGTGAATAGCATAGTAATCCCCCAGACACCATAATCTGTACTTAAAATTTCAAGATATCACCAGTCTTGTTTTAACCATATGAATGCCCCCTTCCCCAAGCTCGAATCATATAATTTCATCTGTATATATAGCAGCGTGCATGAATTTCTAAAAATTAAGGAATTATTCTTCCTTTTAAAATAGATACATTAGCCCTGTATGATGGCACACACCTGTAATCCCAGCACTCAGGAGACTGAAGCAGGAGCATCGTTGAAAGTCTGAGTCCAGCCGGGGCTACAAAGTGAGCTCTAGCCAGCCTCAGCCACCGGACTCTGTCTCAAAAAGAAAATAAATAAGCAAAATAAGGTAGTTATATTGCTACAGAGGGTGGAAAGAAAACACTAATAATTATTTTGCCTTCAGTGATTAGGATAGTATTCAAAATTTTTGGTGTCCATGTAGTGAAAAGTTTGCTGATTTATTTCTATAAATTTGGATTTTTTTTTTTTTTTTTTTACAAAAAGACCATTGGCTGTTGGCTGTTGAGCTTCTTAAGTTCTCTTTATTTGTGTGTGCTAATGTCTCTCTTTCTCTTTTTATTCTTTTCCTTGCAACTGTCAATTGAAAATGGGTATTGTCCTGGAAACTTTTCATACATTTTCGCCTCTCATGCATTCCATATTCATATCAGCCAGACTGTACTTTTGTTGGCTTTACAGAACTTTCTTTGGACAGGAGCATTTCATAACGAGACAGGAACTTACATCTGAAAACTCACACATCCTGGTGCACTCTCTTTGAGGTGACTTGGAGAGCGCTGAACACAGATGACCACTGTTCTGAACGCATTAACATATTAGGGTTTGAAAATAAAGTATCTTTAGGTTGCTTTGTTCATTAGTTCAAATGTGCCTGTAGGAAAATAACATCGGTTAGGTGGATATCTTGAAGCATAATACATATAAGCAAGTAATATTTTTGTCATTTATATACATTTTGAAAAATGATAATGTATTTTGGCAATTGAATGAATTGGTAGATGTGACAGTACCTAATGTTCATTAGTTATCTCCAGTATTAATCATCACTGATGCTCAAAATATCCTATCTCTAGTCAGTGGCAGTCTTACTATTAATTTTTGAGTTATTTTAATTAAACAAAATAACTCTTAGTTGATGGCATCTTCTTGTTACAGTATCCCCAGTTCTGCATTCATCTTTTATTGCTCCTGTAGGACCTTTCTTCAGAATGTCTGCATTCATTTCAAGCAGCATTGACAGCAGAGAGCACAAGGGATGAACCAGAAGTTTTCCCATTCACTGGCTGGGTATTTCTTCCTGGAAGTTTGCATGAAGGAGCTGGAAGCTATGTATTTCCTTTTAGGGTTAAAATATTCTAGACACTCATACCGCTACTTTCAATTCCAGGTCAGAACTGCCTAGTTTCTAATGCATACTGATCTCACTTTTTGCTTTATCCTGATCCTGGTATTCAGTGACACCAAGAAAATAACTCCTTGTTTCATCCTGTAATATAGCCATAATAGTCTCAAAACCGTAATGTCAATGTTATCTTCAACAACATGACAATATGGCTATAATACCCAGCATTCTTAGTATTTTGCTCTCCACTTTTCCTGCAGGCACAATTCAGAAGGTTAATAGCATATTATTGCATTTTACAAACAATGAAGAACAACAACCGGATATGCATCTATATGTTTTAACTTAAATTTCCTATTTATTTGGCTGGCATTTTATTGTATAGTAAAAATGGCAAGTGATGACAGTCAAATTCAAAAAGTATCATATATACAGATAAATTTGCTTCTATTCCTGTCCCTTCCATTCTGCCCTTTACTGCTCAGAAAGAAAACATTTGTATGGGGGCCAGAGAGATGGCTCAGGGGTCTAAAGTGCTTACTTAGACAACTGCAGGGACTGCAGTTCTATCGCCAACACCACATGCTGTGCCAGCCCCACCACCCTCAGGGTGTGTGTGTGTGTGTGCATATATCACACTTTATATATAGTATGTTCATATGGTACATGTTTTTATTTTCAGAATAAATGCAGGCATGTTTTATGTGCAGATGTGCATGCACACACGTGGTGTTTACATGTACACTTAGGTAAACAATAGCACATTATTTTAGCTACAGTAAACTGTAAAATTTTCTCCACCTGTTCCTTTTCTATATATTCCTTTATATTCATGGACTCAATCACAGCATCATACGTTCTTCATACCTTTTTGTACCAGATTATTGTCCTTTTTGTAGATTTACCAGTGTTTATTAAATCAGTCCCCTAATAATGAACATTTGCATCCTTTTATCATTTGCAATTACAAATAACTTCTCTCTTCATGTACTTCTTGTATGGAAACCCTGTAACAAATACATGTCCAGATTATGAAATGCTTGAATCAAAGGACAAGTTTAATGAGTGTTATGGTTTATGTCTAGTTGTTCCCCCAAAGACTCATGCATTCATGGGGTGGGGACTTCTGAGCTTGAGACTTGCTAATCTACTGAGATTATGTGTTTTAGCACTGATGGGATTATGAGTCTGAATACTGCTGGGATAATGGGTGTGGCCTGAAGCCGATAGCCTGAGATAGAGAGCCTGAATGTAATATAAAAAGAGAGATAGAGAGACAGACTCTCTCTGTTACTTTCTGCTCCCCTGGTTGATCGGTTGCCTCTGTCACCATTTTTTAGCTGTTCCTCTGTGATGATCTGGATGCTATTTACCCTGTGCCTGTCTGCCTTGGAGCCAGCTGAGTATGGACTAAAACCTCCAGTAACTGTGAGCTAAATAAACCTTTTCCTTCTTTCATCTTGAGTGTCAAGTATTTGTCACAGCAATGTAAGAAGAGTAACTAAGACAGTGGGAGATGAAAATTGTTCCCATATACTATTACCAAGGTATTAGATTATTTGACATTTTCAGGGCTACTCATTTCCTAGGTTTGAAAACAGAGCACATTGTCAACTTTGGGTTTATTCCAATATATCAGGTAATGAATGGAATTGCACATTTACAATTATCTTGTTATATCCACCTTGGAAACTTTTCATATGGCTCAGGGCAACTATCCTTTTCTATAACATAAATGTTCGTATCTCCAGCCCCTTTTTCTATAGGAATATTAATATTTTTATTATTTTATTTAAAGAGAGTACAAAATAGAATTAAATCAAAGAATTACAACTGATACAGAATCTCACTTAGCAAAGTAATATGAATTTCACAATATTTGAGCTCATATACAATATTGTCTTCCAACCAGTAATTCATATTGCCAGATGCACGTATGTAAAATTGGAAGAAAGAAATAAAAAGAAATGTATAAGAAAATAAGAAGAGAAAAAGTACAGACAATTGAAAAAAGGAACAAAACAAATAAGTATTCTATACTCCTTTCCATAGACCAGCAGAAATGCACAGTACAGCTGTCCAAACCATTTCGCTTACATACCAAAGTAAATCTCTGCCCCTACTCCCTTTCCTGTCCTTTTCCTTAACTCAGTAACACTTTTGAGTAAGTTCAAGGAATGCTAGTATTTTTAATCATATGATCCTCTTTTGTACTTGTTAGGGTTTGTGTATAGGTGTCTCCCCCAAAGCCTCATGCAGTCTTGAAGCAGCTTCTGGAGTTTGTGATTGATTATTGTGGGTGTGGCTGCTGTAACTCCCCTGGGGTAGGTAATTTGCATTTCAGTGGAAGGAAGAGAAGTCAGCTCTGGAGTTGCTGCTACTCCTTTGAGCTCTTGCTCTTTGCCCTCCTCCCATGAAAGGTTGCTTTCTGCCATGTGCCTCTCTGCCTTCAAGCCAGCTGAATATGGACTGAAACCTCCAGTAACTGTGAGCTGAATAAACCTCTCCTTCACTCATTTTGAGTGTTGGGGATTTGTCCCAGCACTGAGAGAAGAGTAAGTAGACAGTGCTTTGGTTTTCTCAAGTCTGTGTAAGTGATATAAGGCAGAAAGTCACCAACATCAAGCTGGTATGAGTACTCAGACCCATAAACTAATTCCAGCAGTTTGGAGGTGAAAGCAGGAGGATCATGAGGTCAAGGCTGTCTTTGGCTATATTGTGAGTTCAAGGCCAGCCTGGACTGTGTAGTTAGACTGTATCTCAGAAAGATAAGAAGACAACAAACAAAAATAAAATTAAAAAAAAACAACATTTCAAAAGTTGCCGTAATTCACGCTATTGAGAAGAAAAGAATTTCAACCATTTACAAACACTTGTTTTCCACAGAAGATGCTAAACTAGTGTTCAAAAATGGAAAATAAACTTTAAACTAAAGATTACACTGAGTAGTTGTTCAAATTCCCATATATTTGCAATAATATACGTTCAATCTGCTGTGTAGAACAGAAACTCTTTGGGAAGAGACCTGATTTCTACATGTCAGACTTTATAGGCTCCTTGAAGAAGGTGGGGCATTATGCAAATTTTTTTCTTTCTTTTCCCACTGAAGGACATAGCTAGAGAGAAGGGAGATGGAATCATATAGGAGCAGTAAAGTTATTGAAGAAGAGAGAAAAATTTCTATATACAAAATGTCTATATGTTTGTCAATTGATCTGTATAAATATACAGAAAAACAGAACAACCAGATCAAACAATTAATGTTAAAGCAAATATCGCAAATAACATCTGATGTTTCTAACCTCACTAATACAGACAGGCTTTTCAAAAGACAAAAATTTCAAAGAAAATATCAAGGGAAAAAGGATTATTAGATTTGATTTTTTTTAAATTTCTTTGAATTTAATATTTAGAAAAACATTGTTTCATCAAAATTAGAGAAGAGGGGAGAAAAAGCACAAAAAATCTTCTGCGCTACCTGAGGGAGCATAGATAATCTTTTGGGTTAGACTAGAAAATATTAAAGATTACATCAAGATGTAATTTGGACTTGAAAATTGATGTTCTTTCCCAAATATAATGTGTTTTTAACTGATGTTTATTTCACTATTTGATAGATGGAATGTCAGTCTTTTTCAATTATTTGGCACTGTATTTCCCTATAAATACAAATATGATACAAATATGCAAAGGATATAGATTACAAAACATGGGGTTTGCTTTGATCTGAAAAGGAGCATAAAGTCTTCTGTCCCTATCTTCTAGTAATACCTTTTATTTATTTATTTTTTTGTACCAGGGATTGAGCTCAGGACTTTGCTCTTATCAGGCAGGTGCTTACACTGCTGAACTATACCCTGGCCACTGTTCCTATCTTCTAAATGTTTATCAAAACACAAATAAGTTTAGTGGCTTACATTATGTGGTTCTAAAACAACAGACTTCAGTACTCTCAGGTCCCGCATTTTCTGATTTTTCTCCTCCTTTAGTTGTTTCTCCTGAATATTTTCAGTTATAATCAGGAAGTAAATACTCAAGGGTTAACCTTTATCATAGATCTCACATTATAATTACATTCAACATTGCCTTTTCATCTTAAGTTTCAAGGACTGCTGAGGAAAAGATGTGCACCGAATTAGTCACTGTGGCAATGATTAGACATCCCTTGCCAAGGAAACTCTCACTTGGGTAATCTAATGTGAGATGTCATGGTGTGAGTCTGGTCTACAGAAACTTTCCTGCTCATCTGTTTTCATTAGGGACTCTTGACACACCAAAGTAATCTTGAAAAATGTTACCATTAACTTAAAAGACAAAGTACTAAACACAAGCTTTTCACTAGTTGAGATGTCAAAAGCATTATTTTACAGCTTGGTAATGCTGCTGTAGATGAAGGTGACTTATGATTTGCAAGTTGCTTTCACATTGGCGCAGATGTTCTTGCATCCAACATTGCTATCCAACTCCATCACCACTTACATGGTGAATGTTGAAGTTTTGGCCACAACTCAGAAGCCTTACAGAACTCAGTGCTTCCAAGAAGCATGATATCCACAACTTTGATGTATCAGAAATGTTAAAAACTTTTTGCTAACAAATGACCACCAGGTAGTGGTTTCACCTCAAATCAACTAAAATAAGAAACTGACCTGTATCCTCAGTGTGTTGTGAACCTGCTGTCTCTCTCATAATATATGGTTAACAAAGTGAATAGGGCCTATAAATCATGGCTGAACAGTTCCACTGGACTCAAGTTATGGTCAGTTTTCTGGAATGATTTTATATCCCACATACAAGAATTTGAAATTTTAATGCACTGAATACATCATGGAGGTGGGGTCACATCAACTTGGTTATACATAGAGATTCCTTAGGTCATCAAGAAACTTGCTTCATTTCTTAAAACTCAATTTATCTTTTAAATAGAATGAGTTTTATCTTACTTCGCTTTCCCCTTTCTGTTTCTGGTTTACTCCCTTCTGCTGTTACCCACCTTCCACTTCATTATATCAGTGAGGCTTTCTCTCCTTTCTTGTAAAACACATCACAGAGCCCTTCCAAAATATTCTCTGTACTCTTTGTGGAAGTGTATCCACCATTATTCTTCATCCCCTAACAGCTTACTGTATATCTCTCTGACTACAACGTAGGTTACATGATGGAATGAATTTCTGTTTGCCATTATGATTTCTTCATCTTGATTATTTAAAGCAATCTATGAAAAATAGCAAGCACAGTAAAATACTATAAAGTAAAATTATGTCAAACAGCAATTTTCATCTTAAAGGAATGTTGAGAGAAAAAAATGGAATAAATTGTTCAAAAGTGTCAATCACCAATTTACCTCTGTAAGAATATGACAAGTACTAGAAATACAAATGTGAATCAAGTGGATTTATCTCCAACTTCCCTTGACCTTATGTTAAGGATAGTTTTAATGACAATAAAATATAGTTTATACTTTAAACTATTAATTAATTTAATAGCTATCCCAATGAAGAAGTAAATGGTGGGATGAAAGTGAAAAGAAAGAAAAAACTAAGCCTCTAGAAATGTTCACAGAGAAGTATTTGGGCTGCCATAATAGAAATACGTGGGTTTGAGATAGGTCTCTAGATCCATTCCAACATAGGCCCAGGAAGTAGCATGGAAAGTGACACGCAAGCTAATGTAAGGAGTACAGTGTGAGGGGTACTGTGTCTTGGCTACTAGATATTATCCATTCCAGTTCCTGGTCTGCAGCTTAGGGTAATAAATACGTATACATATCATTTCCTGTTTCAAACTAAAAATAAAGTGATAATGATTGCTTTCTATCTAAAGTGACTCTCGTGTATGATACAAATGACCACCCAGTGTCAAGATGTATTTAGAAAAGGAGTGTGCATTCAAGCATTTCAAACAGGGAAATTTATCAGAGAAACTTTGTTGTATATTGATGGAAGATATCTGAAAACAAGGTGAATCTATGAAAAAACAAGTCAGAGAACCGGAAGAGAAGACAGCACTGTTGACATTGAGAAACAAGGGTCCCAAAGTGTGGTCAAGTAGTGGGTTCTGGGAAGTGGCAAAAGAAACATGGTCCCTTTTGCTCAAGACACAGGCAGGAAGAAAGAGAGAGAGGAGAGAGCACTTTTCTGCTTTGAACTCTCATCCAGCCTTTAAAACATTCACTGGTGTTGTGCATTGTACAGACTTCGTTGGAACTCAGTTGAATGTGAAGCTTGGCAGCTTCAGGTTCTTCAGTGAACACCAGAGAAGCAGAAAGACAGAGTCTATGGAGCAATATGGCAAGTAATTCCTACAAACTAGCTTTCCATAGCAGTAGAGATGTTGATGCTACCTCTTTCCTCAACTACAGCTACTGCTACATTTTAGGAATTATTTTCTCCCCAGAATGTAATTAATATCTGGCATACTACCCAGCTAACATGGCTGTTTCTAGTACAATTATATATAGATATTGAATTCCAATGCCAAGGGCTATGTATTAATAATCCATATTAAGCAATGTCTTAGATTACCCTTAATATAAGGGTCTTATGTTTTTTGTTTCTAAAATGATTTTACTTATTTAAAAATTTAGGAAGTTCAGAATACCAGAAAACAATATATACCAGAAAACTTACCTTCACATCATATTGTGAATTTCTTCAGGCATGAGTTTGAATTATGCTGGCATATGGGAATACAAAATTTTGCAGTGAGTCTGGGGGATCTCTCCCCATGCTTATTTCAGCTTAGTATTCTTTGTATATTCAATGTCATAGGAAAACATAATAGTACATTCACTAATGGAAGGGGGAAGTTAACTGCTTTGCAGAAAATACAGCAATGTGGCAAGTAATAAAATATGGATGAAAGATGTGAAGTAGTTTCATTGTTGTAGGAAAAGAAACAACAAAATTAAAAAAAAAACTCTTTTTGCAGAAGTGTGTTGGTATTGGGGCCCGGCGGGATGGCTCGGTGGTCTGAAGCGCCTGCTTGGGAAAGCTTGGGCGGATTCAGGGACCGCGGTTCGATCCCTGGCACCATATGCTGTGCCAGCCCTGCCCTTGGGCGAGCTGAGCCGGCCATGAAAATGAGTGAATAGACAGGCAAAGGTTCTGAAACGAGAGAAAATAAACAAATAAAATAAAAATTAAAAAAAAAAAAAGAAGTGTGTTGGTATTAAAATAAGAACTTATTTAAATATTTCTTTCTGAGTTTGTACACTAATCAGTGGATAATTCCAAGGAATATGTAGGTTGGATTAATTTTTTTTCCAATCTTTTTATGGTCATTTTTATTTGCTCATTTGACATAATTGGTATAATATACATGTATCTTCTTATGTTATATTCATTTGTAAATTGACATGTTAGTTTATTTAAAATAATTTTTTGCCTTTGATCTTTAGCTATAAGCACTTAAAACTAATGATGTTGTGTCAATTTTGAGAGTGGGTACCACAACCAAAAATGTGTTCCACTTTAAAATTAAGAAATGAAATCTTGCTGAAGGCTAAGCTTTCCTTTTAACTGAGAAAACATTTCAGAGTATTTACTGAAAACAATCGATAAGTCCCTAGCAGGTATAAGTCAATACATATCAAGTCAAAAGTACACTTGGAAGTCAATGTGTTTACCCAAGTAATGGAGAATTTACATTAAAACAAGAACTGGCATTTCCAACTCAATATACCTTCCCCTCAACTCAAGTAAACGTCCCATGCCTCACTACATCACTTGAGTACAAACTATACTATTTGAACTTCTGAAAAAATAATATTTAATTATACTTGATTTAAAAAGTGGGATCAGACCAAGTTAATGCATCAACACACTGTATTCCAAAGTGTGTGTTCTTCTCCTCTTACTTTAAATGGCCTTGAAGAGGACAGCAGTTGTGAGCAAGCTTCTTGCAGCACCTACCTGAATTCCAGGCTACAGCTTGACATTTTGTAATTATGCGATCTTGGGGAAATTATTTGAACTCTGTTAAGCTCATTTTTTTTCTTGTTCTTCTCAGCATTGGTATAACTAATACTCAACAAGACAAATCCAGTGCATATTTTTCTGAGTGACAGAAGTCTCTTACTTTACAAAGGTGGATTATCCTTCAGACTGAGGCTTACTTCTAAGCAAAGTAGGTGTCGCCTTTGGCTAACTAGGAGGTCTCCGACTTTGTACGAGCCTTCTTGCTTTTGTCTGAAAGATGAGACCAATGATGGCTTACCATCAAACTCTAGAAGTCTGAGGAATAGCTGGCATAACTGTTACCCATTCTGTAGGTTGCTCTTCTTTTTGTTGTTGTTTTCCTTGTGAAGGTTTTTAATTTGATATGATTCATTCTGCAGATTCTTATCACTATTTCTCATTTTATTGGCAAGATGTTTGGCCTTGCTTATGCTTATGTTTTAAGAAAAGATTTCCGTATTTTATCTTCTAGCAGATTGTGTTTCTGTGTTAACATTTAGATCCTTGAATATTTTTCTCTAGTACATAATGAGAGACTGAATATTGTGCATGTAGACAGCCAGGTTTCCCAACACCATTTAGTAAAGAGACTGTCTTATTCCTCCAGTACATAGTTAGGGCATCTTTGTCAAACAACAGATGGTTGAATGGGCCTGAGGCTGGCTCTACATTTTCCGTTCTGTTCCACTGATCCATGTGTCTGTTTTTGTACCAGTACTATGTTGTTCTAACTTAAAGAAACAATGTGTATAATATACAGAGAACTCCCATGATCTATTTACAGGAAACTCTTAATAAAAGAACTTAGAAAAATGTGGGTATCTGCAATGAATAGACACTTCTCAGAAGCACAAAGGGCTTGTAAGTACATGTAAAAATTCAAACTTTTTGGCTATTACAGAAAGGCAAATTAAACACTGAAATATCCTCTAACTCCAGAAAGGATATCTATCATCAAGAAATCAAATAATACAAAACGAGGCTTTAAAGAGGGAAAAATCCCATTTACATTGTTGATGGGACTATAAATTGGTACAACCACTATGGAAATCAGTATATAGATTATTTATAAAACTAAAGCCAGTAATTCTATTCCACCCAGCTATTCATTTTCTATATATGTTCTGAAAAGGTTTAGGTATCATATTACAGTGCTATATGAATATCTACAATGATAGTCTCACAATTCTTAATAGGTAAAGCTTAGAAGCAGCCTACCCTTTTATTTTAGAAGACTAGATAAATGAAATGTGGATGTACACAATTCTCTCATAAAGAATGATATTTTAGATAATTATAGACCATAACAAACAGAGATAGGCCTTTTAAGAGTGAAGGGAACCAATGAAAGAAGAGAAAAGAAAAAGGGATGCAGTTAAGATAACGTATGTATCCATACCAATTTTTCACAAGACTCAATCCTTATGTCCTGAAATGCGTCCTAATAAAAATATAAGAAGCAAAAACTGAATCCAAAGCTCCATGGCCAAAGTGAGTAGGTATCACATTTCCATGTTATCATATTTCACTTTAAATGGAATGCAAATAATCTTTAGACAGCAGATTAAGGGACTGTCACTGTCACTTTGGCTATTTGGAAAATGAAAGTGATATAAGACTCAGCCTCCAGGGCAAATGCTATTACATAGACAACATAGGCCAAATCTCCTTCCATCAAATAGGAAAGAGCCTGAGATAGAGGCCCTGAGAAGTGGATAGGAGATGAAAGCAGGCCACTGTTCACTCAGTTTTTCCCTTTAAGCCCATAAAGTGCTAATAATTAGGACAATAAGGGTACGCCAGTGAGTGCCAAAGAGCACTGTACCTTCTTGGAGACCAGCCTGAGGAGTGTGCTGTAGAAATGCAGGAGCTGGAGTCTTACCTAAGGCGTGAGGACAGAACAGGACTCCAGGGAGATTCTTGCCGGTTTCTCTGGCTCTAGATAGGAATCTTGCATTCTGGTGGCTGAAATGAAGAGCAGAGTTATGCTCCGTTGGCTTTAAAGGAAGGGCAGAACATAATAAATCATGGAGTTAAAGAGATTAAGGAATAGTACCTATCTTATGAAAATGAACAAACAATTTTCATGGGAAAAATATACCTAAAAGCTTTGATAATGTGTAAGAATTTATTATTGAACAATAGAGCCTAGATTGTTTTATATGCTTAATTTGGAAGTAAAAATATATGTATATTAAGTAGGTACTTAATTGGATAAACAGTAGTCTCTCACTATCTCGTAGTTCAACTTTTGCAGACTCACTGTTTTGCAGGTATTCAAAAAGTACTAATCTAAATTATTTATCATGGACTTTTTGGCTACAATGTGGGATTTTTGCAGTACTGCACACTCACATACGCACACAAACTATATATATATATATATATATATATATATATATATATATATATATATATTTATATATATATATGATGGTTCAGCAGATTAAGCAGATTAAGCACCTGCTTAGGCAAGCGGCAAGCATAGGGACTTGGTTTGATGCTCAGCACCAAATGCCAAATGATGTACTGGCCCTGCCCGCACCTGGCCACCAATTCCAGGCATGGTGGTGCATGCCTATAATCCCAGCATTGGGGAAGTTGAGAACAGTAGGGTCACTATGAGTCCGAACTGTGTAGTGAAGCCCTGTACCAAATACATTAAAATAATAATGATAATTAGTAATAATAATATAAAAGCAAAATAATGTAAATATAGCATCACTACCTCGCAGATTTTCACTTATTGTGGTGTTTTTGGACTGTAACCTCTATGATAAGTGAAGTAGCATTGTATTGCTATGCACACATGCGTGTTCATGCATGCACACACTCATGCACACACACACATTCAAGTTAGCATTACTATCTGAAATTTTAAGAAAATACTCGATAATATTGTAAAGGGGGAAGAAATGAAAGAGATAAACACTTTATTTAAGAGGCTACCATAATATTTTAGGCTGCTATCATTTAATATGTATTTAACAAACCTAGTTTACAGAATTTAATATGTATTTAACAAACCTAGTTTACAGAATGCAATAAGAATTGTATGGAAGATAGTGAGATCCTCTCCCATAAAGCAAAAAAAGAAAGAACAGAACAAAGGAAGAAAACAAAAAAATGATTTGAAAAACTTGCATGTGGGAAAATGTCACACTTCTGAGGTAATAGATGCGTCTGTCAGTGCAGAGATCTATACAGCAACATAGATTCAGTCCCTGCAAGTATCTTCTCACGGCACACACTGGGGCAAGCGCATGAGGCGCCTAGGATTGCTGCACCCGCTGGATGGCAGTCATTCCTTTTACAGAAGTGCCTAGGAGGATCATCGCTGTCCTCTGTGGGGCTCTACTGTAAGACCCTCACTGTGCTTCAGAAGTATGCACAAGCCTGCGCTGTGGTTTTAACACGTGGACCTTGTGTTTCTAGGAGGGTTGAGCACAGGGTTAATGCTCTTGACTCCTATGAGTGTATTTGAAAGAAGTGCTTATGCTGGAAGAAGAAAAGTGAGCGTGTGGATAGGAACCGAAACCACACCCTGGGTGTACGCTATCCTTAAATCTGCGTCAGGTCAGGCTTGGTTATCCAACAACAGTATTTAGAGGATAAAGTCACAGGAAAGCAACAAGGTATGTTATATCCAGGGTTAGAAAAAAACGTATCTTCATATATCATCTCAATTTATCTAGAACTAAAACTGTTTTGCCTGTAAAAGTCATTGCAGAAAATCCTTTGCAGTCATGGTAATGGCTTATGCAACATCAGAGCACTGGAGTGACAGCGCTGGAGAATGTGAAAGTCAAGCAGTGTAGCAGAGCACACCCACCCGGGTGCGGGGAATTGGTAGGTTCAGGATCAGGAAAGCTTAGTTCACCTATGTCTGTGGCACAGTTGTCCTTAGGAAACAATGGCAGACAGTCGGGATGTGGTAGTCCACACCTGCAACCGCAGCCCCGGGGAGGCTGAACACAGGATCACCACAACTCCCAGCTGCATAGTGAAAGTCTGTATAAAAATGAGTAAATAAGTATATGAGTAAATAAATGAATAAATAAATAGATGATTTTAGATAGTATTAGAGTGGCTGAGAGAAATGCTAAAGCTGATCTTTGTTTGGCTAAGGTACCAACTTATGTATATCCTCTCAACAGGGTGAAAATCTGAACAAAGTTCATCTATCAGCCCCCCGAAAAATCTCATGCGTTTAGGCTCAAGAGAATGCTATGTGGTGTGAATTTTTCTTCTTTTCAAAAACACAGGATCTACGATTCAGTGGTTTACCTTGTATGCACTGTGATTATGATAACATGGTCTTTTTCTGGAAATGGAAAGCCAATGAGTCTAGAGAGCTTGGAACCAGATTCAGAAATGATCTAAACTGGGTTCAAGCATGTGCCTCTCCTGCTGCAGAGAAGGCATGGCTATTAAGAGATTCTGAACTGCAGAGAAACAAAGTGGGAATTATTTTCTTTAGAAACAATCTGTAATGGTTGTGTTTGTGGTGCTTAGAGAAGATAAATGCAATACCTTGCTCACTTTCTATAGAAGTTAAAGTTTTAAGATAGGGGACTTTGCTTTCTCATGAGTTTGTCCCATTTTATAATGTATTTTTGGAAACTACTTACCATCCCTATATGCTTAGAGAAAGTATCCTAGCATAGGTGAAAACCCTGCCATGGACTGACTTAAAGTAACCTTTAAGTTATTTAACCCTTGGCTCAGAAGTGCTCTTATCTGCAAACGAGAATATTAATAGCATTTCTCACAAAATGGAAAGCTAACTGGGTGACAGTCAGGATCAGCTCATTCTTTAGAACACTGTGGTGGATTAACACCCAGCTAGAGTAAGTCAGCATGGGGCTGGGTGCAGGAGGCCCACCTGAGGACTGTTTCTGAAAAACACGGACAGGAAAACTTCAGAGAAAACAACTGGGCTACTGGTGCTCCTGAGGGCCTTGCCATTCTGGCTTTCCTGATATGAGCTGGAGTATTCTCAGTGTCAAAGGAGCACAGACCTTGTTGTCACTGAGAAGAACCATGGTTCACTTTGGGATAGAGCAGGTCCTCACCCATCCTTGTTCCAGAGGAGAGGCTATTCAGTCTCCTGGAGAAATTTGTCACTCTGGCTTTCCTGATGTGAACTCAGCTGTTTTCATTGTTGGAAGAGCTCGGGACCTTTCAGTTGCTGAAGGTGACTGTGGTTCTTTGGGGGTGGGGAGCTGGGATTCTTACCTTGACCATCACTTCCTGGCTGCAGTTCAGATTCCTCAGTGTGCTGGCACAGATCTTTAATCACACAAGAACTGCAATGTGTCGACTGTCAGGTTCCTAAGCCCTCCTCATTGTCTTACAAATCAGATGCTGCTTGGGTTCACCGGGGTTAAAAGGCAACATATGGTTCAGGAAATGGAAAGCCATTGACCTTTGGGCCTTCCCAGTGCAGATCCATAAAACAGACCTGTATGAGACATCGCTGTAGGCTCTAGGGCTCCAGTGGTATTCGTCAGAGGCAATGTCATGGGTTTTAGGTCTTCAGCTAGATTTATGCAAGATATTGTCTTCATGGCCTCAGCTGGAGTTTTTGGGGAGTCATTAGCTTTTAGACAGATTTCCTGCATTTTTTTGTATTTGAGTCTTTGGGTGACTACCATAATCCTATAAATTATGAGCCCTGTGTTGGTTTTCTTGCAAATCCTGACTAGAGTGAACAAATATTAAAAGTACAAAAATGGTCAGCTTGTAGTTGCATAATTACAACTGCAGTCCTAAGAGTTTCAACCAAACTTTTGAATCTCTACAACTTTCTCCTGTGGAGATACATCTTCAAAATGGTCCTCTAGATTTGAAATTTACCTCTGCCTCTTTTCTCTCATAATTAGTGTTTTGAGAAGAAGGATATGGCAAAAGTATCAAAATTTTTCAGATGCAAAGGATGTTAACATGTGATTTCAATAGTTTTGTGATCTTTCTCGCAATGCCTCTCCCTTCCTACAGATACTTGTCATGCATCAGTGAGCTGCCACTGCTCTATTGGGAGTTTCAAATTTATTAATTTAAGAAATTAGAAATTAATCCAACAGCGATAATCTGGAGTGTGTCAGTCTTTTTTTTTTTTTTTTTTTCTGCTGTAGAATCAAGGAGATATAACATGATTTTTTCTGTAGTTCGAAACCCTGTTGCAGTGGTGGTTTGCTGTTGCTCGCATGCACTGCCATAAGAGCTGCCATCAGAAAGGCACTGCATTACCTCAGAGCAGCATGGCAGCAGCTGTGGGTTTTGCACCCACACCCACCTCACTCTCTTTTCTACTCAAGGTCAAGCAGATGGAGCCACGCTCCCGGGTGACCCAGCCCCTATGTGTTCTTTACAGAATCCGGTGCGAATGGTGGAGAGCAGCACCTCGGTTATGATGCACAGATCTGCGTGGGTTTCCACCTGTACCTGGAAGTGTCCAAACAAACTTTAGTGGGGCTCCCTAGGGCAAAGATGTGCTGAAAGTGAGTAGTGTGAACCATTCCTGCCTCCATGAGCACCAGGGCTCTTCTTAAACAGCCCAGTAATCATCATCCTTGTCCGGTCAGAGTGTGTCCGGTCAGTGTGTTAACGAGCTGCATGTCCAGGGATGCTTGCCTTTCACTAAGTGGCATAACATTGACATGCATTTGGATTCCCTGGATTGCTTTTGTTGGTTTGTTTCCAGCATTCTCCTTATTAGGATTTCCATACAGCCACATCTTTTTCTTTTTAGCTAGATTGTCAATAAGAAATTGCTTATCCTAAACTCATCCCAACACATTTTAACTTAGACTTCTCATAAATGTTACATAAATTGAGAAACTCAGTAACCAACCTTCTGGGAATTATTGAAGATGGAAAAGCAGATTAAATAAAGGCTTTGAGAGTTCTGAGGCATAAACACTTCCCTCTCATCTCCATGATTCGATTTGCATCCGCTCTCCCCTGGACTGTGGAGACCGCCTCCCACCTGGGCCTGCATCGTCCCCACTACTTTCTCGTGCACGACACCTATGAGTCTGCACATTACAATTTCTCCCTATTTTGCAGATTCTCACAACCAACAATAGAAACACAGCAATTTTTTTTTCTTTTTCCTGAGAAGAGAATAAACTCTTGCCTACTCTGGAAGCCTTTGAGCACGCTACAGTCTTTTCTTAGACTGGGCTTCCTGCTCCTTCTTGCTCATATTGTCCAGATACACTTGACAGACAGCTGACACTTGTAGACTATTTTTGGGTCTTCCGTAAGGCTCCCAAAGCACCTTGTGCAAACATCTATGAAAGAAATGTGTATGCTGTGATTCCATTCATTTCTTGAGGGCACAGACTGTTATTGTACACACAGTGCCCTGCCTCATAAGGTCTACAGGTCCCATCTGCTCTGCGACATGCCTCCCACTGAACAAACTGATGTGGTAGAAATTTTCAGATTAAGGTCACTGTTCCTCTTCATGGCACATTGATCAAGACTTGCCACCAGAGCAAGAGCTTTGATAAAACTTGAAGTACAAAAGACTTCTTTTGCATTTCAGTCCAGCTTTTTCATACCTACATCATCTCTGTTACTTTTTTTATGTAGCATCTAGTTCTAGTCAATTGTTTCTGAAACCTACCTTCCACTCCTTGATATTTATTTTCTCATGTGAAAATGAAGGACACTTGATTTTATTTCATATCTTTTAAACCCAGCTCAATGTCTAATTATAAAAGATACACATGGAGGACTATTGTTTTAAATGAACAATTGCACACTGCAATACCCATGCTGGTGTGTACGTAGGCAGCTCCTTTTTGTTTTTAGTTCCCTTTGTTTACCCATGTTTATGATCAGTACTTCTCATATGGGGCTAAATATGAGAAACATTTGAAATTATCTAATAAACATTATTAACTAGTATTTCTGAAATGGCAGTATACTTGACAATATCCAAAGAATATTGGAATCTGACTCCAGAGGTGTGATATTTAATCTGATTTTTATATTTCCAGAAAGCTCTGAGTAGATTTGTCTGCTGTTGGGCAAGGATCGAACTGAATAGGGAGGCCTACGCATCTGTGTCAAAATACCTGGGATCTGGATCAAGAATTTCCAAATATTCCATAATGTTCTGCAATTTACTATGAGTATCAAAGGTTACCATTTATAAGATCCCAATAAGATTTTCTCTCTTCAGAATGGTCCTTTAGATGTGGAATTTACTGCTACCTCTTTTCTCATGACTACATACAATCTTCTTTGTACTACCACCTGTTCACTCTATATTATGATGGGAAATCTCACCAGAATTTATGCTAGTGTTAGCAGCAATCTGTATGGAAGATACAGGAATGGTTTTGGCCTTATAGAGTTCACATAGGGCCTAGCGGAAAAAAAAAAAAAAAGAAAAATTATGTAAAATGAAGTGGATCCCATTGAGAAAATGTCAAGAAAAACAGCAAAATCCTGGTACTGGCAATAATGAAGAAAGACACATCTTTATTTAAACTAAGAATGATATTATATAGTCATAAAGTATTGCCTTAGTAGGCATGGATATCTTAAAAGAAGATAAGAGCATGCACATACTGCTGTGCTCGGAGAGGCCCTCTTGGCTACAATTTCTCCAAAGATGGAAGACAAAGTACTAATGCAAGACTGACAGGTGGGGGAGGCAAGACTGGACACAGCGCCACAGCTGGCCGTCGCCTCCAGCAGAGCACATAAGCATAGAGAGAGAAGCAGCCCATCAGCTTCCAGGATAGTTGCTCTGGTGCCTAGTCCAACTGAGATAAATGGCGATAATTCTATAATTCTCCAAGCCCATTACAATTTTTTCTGAGTATATGGAAATATTCTTTATATGTCCAAAGAATAACACAAGCAGTCTTCATTTTTCAGTGACATTTTTTCTTTTTTTTTTTCTGTTTATCTGAGCCATAAATCAAGACATATTCTAATGAGTTCATATTTGAGACAAATGTGATGAAAAGCCGGTCAATACCTTCAACTGTTCTTACCCTTTGTTGCATTTCACAAGTAAGGTACAAAATGTCATTTCCTTGCTAAAGCTTGTGCCTTTCCATGTTGAGGTAGCTACTTCAAAGGCATCTGAATCTAACACAAACAGTATAATCGAGTTGTGGGACCATTCACCTGAACCTGGAAGAATCTCTCTCCTAAGATCACCTACAAATGGGAAGAGAGAAAAGTGAAAAAGAAAACTTGGCCTGTGTTGGAAGATTTTAAAGTCCCAAACTAAGTTGCAGATTGTGTCAAACTCTGGTATGACCTGTAGTAATTTGTCATCTCATGGCATTCAGTTTCATACTCGTGGACTACAAGTCCTCCATCCAATTATAAAAGAGGGGATAGTGGGAAAGATGTGAGCAGTAGACAGAGCTGAGATGACTTAGCGCTCTGTTAATCATATGGTCAGTCATGTGCCACTGAAAGACCCAACAGAAGGTCCCTAGTCCTAATACAGCACTTTATGTATTCATTTCTTTTGCACCAAGATTACTGTTGTATATGCAGTTCTTAAAAATTAGAAACAATCCATTCATCCAACCTAATATATCCAACATTTGTAACATTTTCTTTCTACCTGTGTGATCCCACATAATGTGAGCACACCTTCACCTGATTTTGCTTCTTTGCCCTTACCTCTATGTGCCGTGTCCATTTTAATGTCCCTTGTGTATATA
>PVJA010029773.1:0-26336 GCA_004027025.1 Myocastor coypus
CTGGGGTACAGGCATGTGCCACCATCTCCAGACTCAGTCACCCACTCAGCAATCAGTGGCTCACCACACCCAGGGGACCCAAGCAGGTGGGACATGAAGGACCTGGAGTCGAACCCTGGTCCTTGCGCTTGCCTAAGCACGTGCTTAGTCCACTGAGCTACCCCGCCCACCCCTGCCATGTGATTCTTGACAGAAGAGCCAAACTAAATTAGGCAAGAAATGACAGACACTCTAATGAATAATGCTGTGACAACCACCTGTGGAAGGCTGAATCTAGATTTCTGGTCCTAACCATGCAGGAAACATCTCAAAATATGTGAAACATGAATCTGCAACAAATAAAGGAACATATATGTGGTATTAAGGGTATGGATATAGATAATGATTGTTTGATAGGCCCTCTATACAGCAGTAAGTAATTCCAATAATTGACAAATTAAATACATAAATTACTAAGCTTCTGCACAGAAAAGGAAACAACCTGGCTCCTTTTCCTCCTCCTCTTCCTCCTCCTCCTCTTCCTCCTCCTCCTCCTCTTCTTCTTCTTCTTCTCCTCCTCCTCCTCCTCCTTCTTCTTCTCCTTCTTCTTTTTCTTCTTCTTTTTCTTCCCACAGATTGAACTCAGGACTTTACCTAAACTGCTGAGCCATCTCCCTGGCCCCCAGCTATTCTTTTGAGGGAGGTTTAATATCCAGAATATTCAAATTTGTCAGCTCTCTGTGGCTGTAACTAAAATACCTGAAAATAGCAACTTAGGGGAGGAAAGGTTTACTTTGTGTTGTATTTTTAGCGGCTTCTTTCCACAGTTGGCTGGTTCAGTTGCTTTGGTCTGGCATGAGGCAATGGTGGAATAAACTCTTCACCCCATGGTTGCCAAGAAGCAGAGAGGGAAATGAGAGGACATTAAGTGGAAGGTGCTGGAAACAAATGGCACCCCTCAAAGCCCTGCACTGTGCCCTACCTCATGAAGTTAGGCTCTGCCTCTTGATGAGCCCACCAAGCTTGTATTCATTCACAACACAAATTAATCCATTTATTGAGGGCAGAGCAATCGCTTTCCAAAAATGTCATCAAAAGGCAGTCAAGCTTTCAGGACAATGAACATTTTGGGGGTTATTTTGGAACTCAGCAACAAAGAACACAGAGTTTAACGCCAACAAAACAAGTAATGCAATTAACATGCAGTAAGTTAAGCTGAACAAAGACTTCTCAAAGGAGTACAGATGGTCAGTAACACATAAAATATGGTTAAATACCTTTCATCTTCACAGAATTACAAATCAAAACTGTATTAATATTCTACCTTACCCTAGTCAGGATGGCTATTTTATAAAATTAAAAATACTGGTGAGAATATAAGTTATTACAGCTGTTATGAACATCCTAGACAGATGTTCCTCAAATGGCTAAAAGTGGAACTATTTCCTGATCCAGCTATGCCATTTCCACTTATATACTCAAATGATTCAAGGTTCAACATACTCCTGATGTACCTGCAGCCTATACTATAAAAGATGGAATCATACACTACTGAGCACTTTGAGATTATCTTCATCAACTTACTACTATGCTTTTAAGTTTCCCTGTAGTTTTTCCACATCACAATATTTTATTTCTTTCCAGCACAGAATAATATCTCTACTGCCTTGTGATGCCATATATATATATCCATTTCAGCCACTATAAGACATCTAGTTTGCTTCGAGCTTCAGACAATAATAAATAAAGATGCTGTAAACATCCACGTGAAGCTCTGTAATAGTTTAACTTATTTGACCTCAGTCAATATGGGAATATTCATTTTGATGTAAAATACATCTGAACTCTGAAAATAAACACCGATCATGCTAGGATATGTGTTTAAAACTCATTCCTAAGCAACTTGGGATATCTGCAACCTTTATTCTCATATGTTCCTTCAAACATGGAGTGAAAGTTTGATGTGTTTTCCAGAGAACGAGACAAAATGTCCTACGTCAATTGTTTGAGTTACTTATCTTGTTTCTGGGACAAAATGACAGATGCCTATAGCTATAGAGGAAAAAAAATATTTCATCTCTCAGTTTGTAAAAGTTTCAGTGCATAGTTGGCTGTCTCCAAGACTGGGTGGCATAGAATCAGGACATTACGGAAGAAACACATTTTATGACGAGCAGAAGGAAGCGAAGCAGGAAAGTAGCAGTAAGACAGCAAGTGACAAGTGACGACAGCAGCAGTCCTTTCTAAATCTCTCCCAGAAAGTGCATGGAATTCTGTATTATCAATAGGCTGAGGCATTCATATATGTTTAAAAATAGGATTGTTTTTAAGATTTCTCCAAAACGTTATCTATATTCAGGAAAATTGAGGGACCTATCCTAACTTGTTTGTAAGGTTGAATTATGCTTTTCAGTAGGATATTGAGGATAATGATATTAAACATTTTTTTTTTGTCTAGGATTAACATCTTGTGCTGCAACAATGAATATGTGAATAAACCTTGAAGTACTCCAAATCTTCATATTTATATTCATTTTCAATGGATACATGAAAATAGAAAAAATATACATATTTATAGGATTTCATGTGATATTTTGATGCTTGTATGCTTCAGGAAATGTGCAGATCAGGTACAATCCCCTCCAGTGTTAATCATTTATTTATAGGGAAAAGACTCAACATCCTTGCTTACAACTTTGTGAAACATACACTACGTCACTGTTTTGTATTTCCATCCTACTTTGCTATACCACACACCAATTTATTCTTGCTGTATAAATAAGGTTAGTACTTGACTTTCACATTTTGAATAGGCAGGTTAAACATAAAAACAAAGAAGCAGAAAAGGGGGCCAGCAAGATAGCTTTGCAGACTAAAGTGCCTGCTTAAGCAGAGCATAGCAGCTGGGGTTCGATCCCCGACTAGCTGTGTTGGGCCCACCCTCCAGGGTGCGCTGAGACAGCGATGGATACTGGACGTGGTGGCGTGTGCCTGTAATCCCAGCTTTTGGGAGGCTGAAAACAGGAGAATCACTACAAGTCCAATTTGCGTAGTAAGACCCTGTACTAAATACATAAAAAAAGAAAGCAATAATAATAAAAAAAACAGTGAGGAATGTAGGGTGCTAAGGTATGAAAGCCAAAGGTAAAATAATTTATAAGTTGAGTGAGTGGTCTGACGTGTCTGAATGGTATATATAAAGTCAGTTAGACTTTTACATCATTTACTAATTTTAAAATTCATTCACTTAGTAGCTATTAATTAATTTAGTGTCATTATATTTTTCACCCACATCCAACTGGCTGCCTTTATGCATGATCTGGTTTTCTGGCCTACAACCTCTTCTTTAACGTTTTCTGCCCATCAATGCTGTCACTGCCGTCTCGCTCTTCTTTCTCACAGATGCCTCCCTGTTCTCTCAGTTGTGCCGCGTACCTTCACAAGCTGTTCTTCTGAACTTGATGTTCCTCTTCTCCGGCTGATTTCTTGCCCTTTCTTCTTTGCTTGTCAAAATTCAGCTCCAGTCCAAATGTCACGCCTTGTTGGAGGCCTTTCTTGTAGTCCTCAGGCAGGGTTAGTCATTCCAGCATGATTGTTCTAAGAGTGCGCTTTTGTTTCTCGGATATGACAATGCCCTGAGCTTTTGATGCGTTTTCACTGCATGCGAGCTACTTAAGCACAACAGCTGTCTTTTTAATTTTCACATACAAACCGATTATTTCGCATGTAGTTAGTTAAGCGCTCTATCTATCGACTCAATGCAAGACAGGATATATTTTTATACAACCAATAAAACATACTAAAAATCTTTACAAATTGTTCCCAAAGAGGACCTTATTCATTTTAATAAGCTGAAAATTGAGTAATGACAAAATCATTGTGTAAAAAAAAATGCAATATGCCTTTCCATGGAATGGGAGTAACAAGGCTCATTGTAGGAAAACCGTTGCATGGAAGAGGAGAGTTGACCGTGAAAACTTTTCCGAGTAAAGACTCTGCTTGTAAAGACATCAGTGGAAATGCCTTGTCCAGCTTCACTTTGTGAGAAAACAAACAGTAAACATCACCTGGCCTGTTTCCACACACTCATTAGAGCCACAAATAATATCCCTACCCAGACTCGCAAACTTTTTTACCTATTTTTTCTTTTTTTTAAAAAAAGATGTATTTGGTTGTTGTAGGTTTTCACTACCAAGGTTGGACTCTTGGTGATCCTCCTGCCTTCAGCCTCCACAGCACTGGGATTACAGGCATGTGCCACCATGCCTGCACTCTGGCTGGCTCAGCCTGCTGTGGGACTGTGGCTGGTGGGGCACATGGTGCGGGGAATCGAACTGCAGCGGCTGTGCTTGCCTAAGCTTGCCTAAGAAGGTGCATTAGTCCACTAAGCTATCTCACCAGCCCCATATTTTCTTATCAGCAAATGCACACATTGGTGTTCAAAGATCTTCTTAGTCACAAAGTATTAGAACTTTTCATCTAAAGAAGAATAAATGATCCAAGAGCAACTATGACACAGTTTTTAGTGAATGAAATGATCATAGTGAAATGGCTTTACCCAAGAAGAGAGTAACGCAAGTGATCTGATGTTGTGTGCACTGATTTTACATTGAGAGTTCCCTTAGTGGATCAGAAAATGTGTGCTGAAGACGTCCACACAGTTTAAGAGCAGACATTTGTTCTTTTAATACAAGCCCAGTGCATTTCCTCTAATGCTTATAATGATCCTCCAAAACACAAATACTGGTATTGTAATAATTCAGGTTAACATAGCATTTATTATTATTATTATTATTATTTAAAAAATACAGAAACATAATACACAAATACCATATTGCTGAAAAGCCAAGGGCCTCAATTTCTCATTGACTATGTTGGAGTTTTTCTTTTGGTCTGTCATTTATAACAGCACAAAACCTGTTTCAAAGCAGCAGATATAATTTTTTTTCCAAACATAATTTTAGCATTACATTGTGCTATAATCAATATGCTGAACCCCTTGAAGGTTCTTAAGACCAATATCTGATTCATCCTGTGTACATCAGTGTATGGTTTTGCTATTGATATGTTTTCTGCTTTATCAGCAGCAGATATAATTTGATGTAGACGTTATAAGGAGAGTTGAGCCCACATTATTTTTCCGCTAAGGTGTGCAGCCTTTTCACTTAGTGCTACTCCTTTTACGTACTGCATGCCCAGTGATCATTTCTGGAAAATCCTTCCGCTCAGGCAAATGATCATTCCTCTGAGGTGAATGTCCACCCAAACTGACCTTTGACTGAGAAGAATTTATTTGAGGTGATGTACAGGCATTGGTTCCAATTCAAACATTAGTACTGTTGGGAGAAAAGTATGATGGCAATTTTAAACTTCAACGTCAATACCAATGCAAAAACAATGTGAGTTGCTAATTTTTCAAATTCACCATCTTCACTTGATATGTGTACCATAAAAGCTAGATTTCCCTGTTTATCTTTCTTGGTCTCTATGACAAGAAATTATTGGCATGATAACATTTGTTTTCCTTCCTTCCTTCCTTCCTTCCTTCATTTTTTCCTTTCTTTCTTCATCACGTTTCATTCCTCCATTCTTTCTTTCTTGAACGGTGTGCAGGGGGTGCTAGGAACTGAATCCATGGCAAAGGGTCTACCACTAAGACCCACCCACAGCTAACAACCTGGCTACATGTGAGCTTTCCCCCCAGAAGTATTATTGAAATAATTGGATAACAAGCATATGTTCAAGAATGCAAACTAGTCATATAAATTTTCAGGATTTGCTTTAAATGGGTAATATTGCTCTGTGGTATCACCCTGTATGCTTGCTGAGCAGTGGTAGAGCATTCTCACACTTATCAAATCAGTATTACTTTGAAGTGGTACAGTGAGTTATCTGCCTGAGCATTCTAGCATTTATATATTCAGAAATTGCTTACAATTCATTAAGTATATTCTCTTGATATACTATAAATAATTTGAGTGTCATTGATAAAATTTCTTCTTGTTTACTTTACTGATGACTGAAAAAGACATTTCATATTCTACTCGATTTTTGTCTTGTAATACTATAGATTTTGGACTATTTTGAGGCTATGATTAAAAGTCTACAAAATATAACTTGTGTCTTTCAGGTGAAAAGAATGAGTCCTGATTAGGAAAGAATTCTTTTACTTTACAAATAAATATTATTTTACTTGAAGTTAATGTATTAATATTAACATAACCTACCTTTTTTATTTTTACTTACATTGTAAGATGTTTCTAACATCTTTCAATTTTCTAATGAACTTATATTAAGCATCATATTCTTATAGACCACACTTATAGCTTGCATAAGTTTTCATTATAATGTAATAATTTCTTACTTGAGGTAAAATACATTGGCCTGTCTTTTCGTGCCATGACTCGTATACTTAGGTTTGTACCTAATATATTTTTTCTGTTCTTTTCTTCTTATATATAGACTCTTCTTTTATGTAATTGTTCTGACATTTCTAGATGTATCATTTTACATTATTGTCTCATTTTCCCCTGCAAAGATTTAGAATTTATGTGCAAACTGATCACTCTATGGTACTTTAAAAATATGACTAACATACATAATTAATTGAACCATGTGTGAAATTAATTTTCCCCAGAAAAGTGAAGACCAAGGGCATGGCCATTGCTTCTGCCTTCCTCCTGGCTTACTGTGGTAGGGTAGCTGTCTGTAATTTTAACATTCTCAACAATATTATTTACTTAGTCAGTGCACATTTAATTTTTCCTACTCTTTCCTATTTATTTGAGCTTAATTTCTCTCACAGTTTTATCTATTCTATGAGACTACTTCAGGGATAACATATATCTTTTACTATTTCATACAGGGAAAATCTGGAAATGAAATTCTACTGTTGTTTTTTCCACTTGTTATTATTATTACTAAGTTTATTGGTACAGTTTGGACACGCATAATGATCATATTCATTTTAAGGAATCCATACCTGTACATGATACAGCCTAATGATTCCTCTCTTTCACCTATCCCCTTCCCTCCCTTTAACCGATCTTCTCCTTACTCACAAAGCTTTGTTCTTATGTCATACTTCTTTTGTCATGCTTTTCGTTTCCCTTCCTTCCTTTCCCCCCTTTGCCTCTCTCTGGTCCACCTTTCTTTTGAACTATTCCTTCCTATTTTACAATGCATATTATATACTCAGGTCCATATTTATACCTGTGGCAGAAAAACAATGTGATAGTTGCACATTTGTGAATATTTTATTTCACTTAACATTATGACCTCAAATTATGTTTCTTTACTTAGGCCTCAGATTCATCCTCCTTTATGGTTCAGTAGTATTCTGTTACATAAATGAGCCACATCTTCCTATCCTCAGTTGATGGGTGTTTGGGGTGTTTCCAAGATTTAACTATTACAAACAGTGATGTGGTAAATTGCCATCAACACATGGCTCTCTGGTATGGCGTTTTTAATTCTCCTGGCAAGACACCGAAAATAGCTGGGTCTAATGGCGTCTCTAATCCTAGTTTTCTGATGTGTCTCCATACTGATTTTAATAGCAGTTGTACCATTCTACATTCCCACCAACAGTGGAGGAAGGTTTCTTCTCTGCATAGACCCTTCAGCATTTGTTAATGATGGTTTTCTTGATAATAGCCTTTCTGTCTGGAATGAGGTGAGATCTCATCATTTGCATCTCTCCAATAACTAGGGATGTTGAACTTGTTTTTATATGTCTGTTTGTCATTTGCACTTCTTCCTCTGGGAATTCTGTATTCAATTCAGATGCCTGATTTTTCTCAATTCTTTATGGTTAGACATAAGTCTTTTGTCTGAAGGACAACAGGTTAAGATATTTTCCCACTCTGTGTCATCTTTCCACCTTATTGGTAATTTATTTAGCAAAAGTTTTCTAATAAGATCAGAGAGCAGTTGTTGATTCTTTGCATCATCTCCTGTTCAATCAGGATTTTGGTTGAAGGCTTGGTTCACAATAGGCAAACCAATAAATGTAATACAGCATAACAACAGAGACAAGGACACTAATGTCATAGTCACCTCAAGAAACAACAACAAAAATAATTGACAATGTGCAACACCCATTCATGATAAAATCCCTACAGAACACTGGAATAGATGGCCTTTGTCTCAATCTAGTGAAAAGCCCTCTATGATAAAACAAATGCCAAGCCAGCCCTGCCTCTGGGTGTGCTGAGCTAGACACCAAGACTGGGTATGGTACTGCACATCTGTAATCAAAAAGCTGGGGAGGCAGAAAACAGGATCGATCACTAAGTGTGTGAGGTCAGCACACCCAGAGGCAGGACTGGTCTGGCATTTGCTGTCAGGATTCGAACCTCAGTCTCTATGTGGTTGTCTAAGCAGGTGCTTAGTCCACGGAGCTATCTCCCCATCCCTGAATATTTTTTATCTTTTAAAAATTTTTATCATACTGGGGATTGAACCTCGCACATACTAGATAGCACTGTATTGCAGAGTTATACTTCCTGCCCAGAATATTTTTAAATTTCCACCTTGAGTGTGGAGTCTGTACTTATATGGATGTGTCCCTGACATTGGTATTTCTACAGCTCTGTGATTTAAACCAAAACACAATCCCATGCAGAGACACACAGAAGACTCAGACTATTTTCTGTATAAAATCAAGAAAAGAATCTTATCTGGGTCAAACTTGTTGTTTTAGAGAATTGAGAAACTCCCAGAATATGAAAATGTAAATGAGGGACAGCATCCATAAGCAGACTGGAGTTTGGAGGCTAAAGTTGGTCATTTAGTGCTTTGTGTCCTCTTGAGAAATGGCCACTCCCTTTCCTATTAGAAAGGAACAGAAATACAAAAGGGTGTTTTTAATCATAACAAGTAACATTGGAAAGTAATTGATATCATATAAATGTTAAAATATAAAAATCATTTGTGAGGAGTACTTAACATATATCTAATGATAAGTCCTAAAGTTTTCCTTTCTGAAAACCTACTTAGGGGCCGGCAAAATGGCTAAGCATGCTAAAGCACCTGCTTGGGCAAGCCTAGGCAAGCACAGGGACAGTGGTTTGATCCCCAGCATCACATGCTGCACTGGCCCTGCCCCCAGGTGCAGGGAGCCATCAAACGAATCCATGCACAGTAGCACAAACCCATAATCCCAGAGCTGGGCAGCCTGAAAGGAGGATGATCATCACGAGTTGGGGCTGTACAGTGAGACCCTGTAACAGCCAAATACGTTAAAAAAAAAAAAGCTATTTATAATTTCTTTCTCCTGGCCTTATGAGGTAGGATACACATTTCCACTGGCACATGTCTCACTTGAGAAGAATGTTGTGTAAAAACATCTACACAAATCATTAGCGTGAACTGAATTGGCTTTCAGAAGTTGACAGAATGTCTAGTCTTTGAAAAAGGTATCATAATAGAATATTTATGTAGATACTCCATGGAGGCCCATAAAAATCAGTACCAACCGCCATTTGCAGTTTCTTTCTCCCCAGCGCTAACCAATTTCTAAATGTGGAAATATAAGATATGGTGATGCATACCCAACAAATAGTTGCCCTCATGTGAATTTTCTGGAAACACTTCACAACGTGTTTTATCTTGCCTTTATGGGCCTTTTCATCTACCATGAGTACAAGTAATCGTTAATGATTTAAAGGAGCGTAGGAGGATGAATCAGCTTGGCTTAGTGGCATTTGGAAATTACAAGGAAATTTAGTCTTTAAGGGACCATGACTGTATTTTATGAGAAATGGAAAAAAGCCACTTAAAACAAGCTTGGGTTAGATATAAATTAATTTATATGTTCTGTCACATTTTAGTTAATTGTTTTATTTTCTAGAAAAGTAATAATAATAAAACATGTTATAAAATCCTGTAGCTGCAATTATCCATCTAATATTCACATAATGGATTAATGATGATAATAATGTACAAAGAAATACTCTGAATGAGAATTTAGAATTTGCACTTAATTCTTTCTTTTTCTTTGTCTTTCTTTCTTTCTTTTCCTTTCCTTCTTTGCTTTGTTTTCATGTTTTTTTTGTTTCCTTTCTTTCTTCTTTTATCTTAATTTAATTTTTCACACAGAATAGCTCAGTAACTCAAGAAAGCTAGCCAGTTCAATGCGTGTCCAACTTCATTTTCCACTGGGCTCAGGACATTGGCTGGGGCCCTGGGTAGCCCCTGGGAAAGCTATCTAGAAAATCGCAGGCTTGAAGAGTTCCAGATCAAGTAAAAAGAGAAAATGTGTACGCAATCCCTATGACAAAGGGATAATGATTTCCTAGAAATTTGCAATTATTTTGTGTTTAGGGTGCTGGCACACAGCAATGCTGAAAGATAGTTTAAGACGAAACAAATAATTGAATGCTCTTTATAAATGTATTAGGTAGTATGAAACCTTTATAGAACTCAAAAACTTGAGTTTCTAAAGCCACATGTCTTTTGGGTTTTGGAAGAAATCAGTACTGATTAAAAAACACTGGCCAGCAAAAGAAATTTTTCTACCCTGTTCCATTAAGTTTGATGAAAGTTATTTATCTTCCGTAGATAAAATTATGGTTCTTCATTGTTGTTTAAAAAAAATAAAGCCTTTAACCTTCAACTTATTAGAAGGCGAGCTGAAATATTGACCAGCTTCCTTATAATTAATGGAGTGGATCATCTGCTCCTGAGCTCAGAAGGTTTACCCATCATGTTATGACTTCAAAGCAGAAATTTCATCATGACACAGTTTGGTGGAGAGACAGTGCTCATTTTGTGTGGGGCATAAGCAGAGCAGGACAAGAATCTCAAAAAGGAAGGAGTGGAGACCCAGGGTCACATTTCGTCATGCTCCCAAACACACTGGGGATGTGCTTTGCCGTCATGGCACTTCATTGCTCTCCCAGACACAGCAAAGGACGTACTTAACCAATCCCAAGGCAATGAAGCTGATAATGCAGCTGGCCTATCACAGGTGTCAATCATGATCAATCTGCCAGTGTTTTACAGGGCAGCCTTGGTAGAGCACAGAATCCATGATTTTTTTGATGTGTCAGTTTACAAGCTGTTCTCCAGCGAAAGTAGGGAAGAACTTATTTTACTATCAATGAACATATTGAATAAAATTATCAGTGTTGTTGAGCTCAAGAATCTCCCATGAACAGATCATTAGGAAATGAAAGATCCCCTGACTCACATGCAGAGGGGAAGATTTGTAACTGCACACAATGATATGCTAGGGAGAAATGCATACCCAAGGTATGAAAATGTCAAATCTGGCTGCTTTTCCTTTATAACAGACAAATGCAGGCAGCCTGAAAAAGCAAGGTCTATTATTTTCTCCATGTGAAACTAGAACACAATAGAGTTGGAGACAAGGAGTCAGTAAGATGTTTACCTAAAGGTAACTGTCACCAGCAAACTTCACTGTGTTAACATGATTACCCTGGAAAGAAAGTTGAGCTGCAATGAAAAAAGAAAACTGTAAACAACAGCCTCAGCGTTAGCCTGGGTGACAGATTGTTACTAACCGTGTGACCTAGGGCAAATGCTGTGACTCTCCAGGCTTCAATTTTCTCATCTTTCTAGCAGGGAGAAGAATTGCTGCTGTCTCTATTTCAAAGCATATCGTTAGGGTCACAGAAGACAATTGGGGTGGAGAGGTCCAAAAGCGGTCAGTTTCGAGGAATAAAAGTTATAATTTATTTCAATGAGTGTTGTGTATGAACTGTCGCTCTTGGGTGATGTGAAGCTTCTTAACTTTAACTGAGCTCTATGTGAGGTTTCCTAACTTTTCCAGCTTCAGTTTCCTTACCTATAAGCTGAGAATGCTAATAGCATCCCCCTTTATGAGGTGATGGGTTTTTGTGAGAATTATGTTAGCCAGAAATTATACAATGATTGTAACATTACCAGACATTTAATGAATTCCATTTAAGTATATTGCTTATTCAATTCTCAATCTCACTGTGCTCAGAATAAGGAACTATTAATGAAAGGATCTAATAAATTAGAAGAATAGCTTAAATTATAGGAAGGAAAACTCAGATGAGAAAAACCTAAGGTAACTTGTTTTATTTTATTTATTTATTTATTTATTTATTTATTTTCTTGTTTCAGAACCTTTATTTGTTTATTCACTCATTCTTATGGCTGGCTCAGCCCGCCCCAAGGGCAGGGCTGGTGCAGCATGTGGTGCCGGGGATTGAACCGCGGTCCCTGAAGCCGCCCAAGCTTTCCCAAGCAGGTGCTTTAAACCACTGAGCCATCCCGCCGGGCCCCAGGTAACTTGTTTTAAATGAGGATTTATTTTTCTCAGGTATGACTCCAGAACAACCTAGTTGAGAGTTTTGGGTCATGATCTCAGAAATATTCATTTTGCTTTCCTTTGTTTTGCTCAGAAGATTCTTATTCTAATCAAAGTTCTAGGAAAATTGAATTGAAATCCATCTTGCACTTACATCCATTCATAGTCTAGATTGTTTTTCCTTTGATTGGAGAGGGCCAAGACTAACAGAGAGAGAGAGAGAGAGAGAGAGAGAGAGAGAGAGAGAGAGAGAGAGAGAGAAATATGTATACAATGACTGATACAAATCAGTTGCTAAATGCATCAGGATTATTGATTTGAGAGATATAATAAATGTGCAGACTATGTGCCACACATTATTTTATTATTTAATTTAATGAACTAATTTTGTCTTTTTGAGATAAGGTCTCGCTATGCAGTTCAGGCTGGCCTTGAGCTCACTTTTGCAGCCTAGGCTGGTCTCAAACTTGCACAGATCCTCCTGCCTCAGCCTCACAAGTGCTGGGATTATAGGCATGCACCACCATGCCTGGGCCCTATACATTATTTTCAATAACTTTAGATGTTCTGATTTATCCTTTCTTTTGTCCACCTCATTCAATTATGCTTCTGTGCATTATGTGATTAACTTATATAAGAAAGACATGTAAGATGAAATATAAGGTCAAGCACAGGTATACGGTAAGCCAAAAAGGGTAGAATAAGAGGTAAACTTGAGATGCGATATAAAGGCATACAAAGAGGTTGAAATATAAGCCCTTTAGAAATGAAGAGCCGAAGCCTAATGTGTAGTATTTGCCAGCTTCTGTGATCTCTAGCAAGGCCAGTTTCACCTGCCAAAGTTTTGACAACCCACTGATAAAATTCTGGAATATCTAATCACCGTCTCTCGCCAGTTGGTCTCTGGCTTTCTTCCTGTGGAATGTGGAGAGATGGGAGGACACTGAGGCCTTTTCCCCAGGCAGAACCTTTATTCCAGCCAGCACTGAGTCAGCAGATACATATTCAAAGGCTGAGGACTGCACATGGAGAAACTGCATGCTTTCATGCAACGTTTGTCTTGATCTCGCTTATAATGGGGTACCCTAGCATTTTTTCCTGTCTGGATGGGTAAACCTTAATATTCTGAAGTATGGTTAACTATAATTTCAGCTAGAGTTACATCAGAACTACACGTGCCTATTGTGTATGCATCTAAAGTTGATGTTGCTATACTATAAAAAAAATTTCCCATCTTGACAGGTTGGGAGGGGGTGAACGTGTTGTGGAATGGACTCACATGAATAAAAATTTTCTGTTATACAAATTAAGAACTAGAATTCAGTCCCTGGTCCCATATGTTGTGCCAGCCCTGCCCCTGGGGCATGCTGAGCAGGAGACTTGAGTCCAGGTGTGGTGGTGCATGCTTATAATCCTAGTGCTGGGGAGGCTGAAACAGGAAGATCACTAGGAGTCGAAGCTACATAGTTAGATCCTGTACCAAATACATAAAAAGGAATAACTATTGCAATGGATACTATAATAAAATGCTAAGGGGGTGTAGAAGAGAGAATCCTAGAGTTGAGAAAAAGACTGGCAGTAAACCTGGGGTTTGCTCCTTCTGTTATGCTTCCTTCTCAGCTTAATTTTCCCTCCTCACCTGTGAGAACTTTCATACTTTTCATTTCTTTTTGCATGTGTTAATTTTCGAGGTTTCTGGTTTTTTCCATCTCAGGGAAGTGGTCCAGAGATAAGTGACTACGAAAATATACTTTAACCCAAGGTGGAAATGGATCGTGCCACTCTCTAATGACTGAACAGATTTAATTAAATTTTGGTTTGATTAGATACACTGTAAATACTTCCAGATAGACCAGCCAACACTCTCTGGAGCATTTCTGGGAAAATTCAGGAAAAAAAAAAAAAAAAGTTCAGACAAAGCTTTCATTGAGTTTCTCTCATATCACCGAAATGATTAAGATAGTGTCCAGATATAAGAGAGAGTGCTCAAATCTAGAAAAATTCAGTAAAAGTTCAAAATGTGTCATGTTGTTCTTTCATTTAAGTGTTATGCTTCGTAGCATAACCTCTTCTAAAACAGCCAATATTAAAATATTTAAGACGGAATATATATATATATATATAAATTGTTCTCTGAGGATGGAAAATGGTTCATTTACCCCTCAACTTCCTTTCCCTGCCTTCAGAATTTATATGAGTATCAGGGCTTTCAGCTCTGAAGACTGATCCTGACTCAAATATTTTCTTAATGTAAATCTGAAGATTTGGGGACAATAGGAGAAAATGGAAAGGAATTCCAATCCCATCTCATTTTTAAGCCTCAGCAATGCAGTAAATTTTAAATCAGTGTTCTGGGCAGATATTCTCTGTGCTTTTTATTTTTTTTAAACAAATATTTTTTAGAAGGCCTTGGGAAAACATCCAGCCCATCTGTTTCTATGCAGTTGTTATTGCCCATGAATTTTCTACAAATTTATCACAAACCTGACTTGTCTATCTAAAGGAGCAAATTTGATATAAGTAGCACATCATATTGAAATGAATGCTTTTAATTGTATTTATAGCTGTAAGTGTTTTAATAACTCATTTTTAGATTCAAGCAACATATTGTTGCATGTGTCTTTGTTTTCAAGGATTTTTGTTAAGTCTTAGAAACCTGTGCTCTTCATATTAGAAATATTCTCAGAAACAAGCTCATGTTTTGCTAAGATCACATAAGCAATATTGATGAGTTAGCCCAGTATTTAGTTTTTTATATTCTTGGTCAGAAACCATCACTTGTATAAGTAGCGGTGTTGAATGCTGTCCTAAATCTTAAAAAGAAAAAAAAAAAAAAAGTGAAAATCAAGTTAGTAAAGACCTTCATAGCTTCTCCCTAACTAATATGAATCTGTCTCCTTTTGTTTGCTATGCTTGCTTTCTGGTTTGGGGAGCAACTGCTTCTTCTGTCAGTGACTGAGAGTCCTTTCTAAGTAGATTATCTATCTTCACATTCTCCTTCCTGGGAGCCCAAGAGAGAGCTTCCTGCTAGGCTAATCACTCCAAAATACTGCCTCTGCTCACACTCCGCTAGAAACCAAAGGCTCCAAAGTCTTGCACTGGCCACTGCAACAAGGTTCTGTCTCTCTGACCGGATTTTAAATATATTGCTTACTTGCAGACAGACTGGACTATTTACCATTTTTCAAACCTCTTCTGTACTTCAGTGTGTTATATCTTTTCTTAATTAGTAATGCTTGTCGTGTATCTACCTTTATTCCCCAAACTGCTCCATTTTTTTTTTTTTGTAATGAAATCCTACCTCATTATCAACTGATTATCAACTCCCACCTCTACGACATCTTTGGGAGATTCTGGTCAGAGCTCAGAACAGAAGACTGGCTTGAAGCCTGGGTATGAAGAATGGCTTATGAGCAGAGATTGGAAATGTTTGGAGAGGTCCTTTCCTTGTGAAGAGCTGGAAAAGTTTCAGCTGTTCTGTAGGGGAGATTCTGGTCAGAGCTTAGACCAGAAGACTGACAGAAGGCCTGCCTGTAAAGACCAGGCTGAGGAGGTTTCTGCTAAGAAAAAGGACAGCATTGGTTGTTATATTCCAGATGATTTGTGCTGTGGATTGGCTGAAAGTCTGTCGGAATTTTGCTCGTGCCCAGAAACTTTGCCTAAGACTGAGATTAAACATAGCAGACTGATTAATCTTTCAAGAGATATTTCAAAGCAGCGAACTATTGGAGCGGTAGCATGGTTGTTATTGGCAGCTTTTAGCCAAATTTATGTTGGGTGTGCTGAGAGGGCAATTGAGACTGGGTGTGGTCATGCCCACCTGTAATCCTAGCTCTTGGGAGGCTGTAAACAGGAAGGTCACTACAAGTCTAATCTAGCAGTGAGACCCTGAACAAACTGTATGCCCTCCCCTAAAGTAACATTAATAAGTAAGTAAGTAAGTAAGTAAGTAAGTAAGTAAGTAAGTAAGTAAATAAATAAATAAATACTGTCTTTTTCAGAAAATCTAAAATATTTGCTCTTAATATCAGTATACATTTCTAAATTTTTGATGATTAAAGCTGTGAAGAACACTGAAATGGTGCAGAAAATAATAAGCATCTTGAGAGCACTGTAAGAGGTGAATGTTGATAAAATTTTTAGATTGCTCATCTATAAATTACCATGGAGGTTTGAAAGATTCAAGGTTAGATCAAGATAAACAGATGTTTTTGATAATTGCAAAATAATGAACTGTGATACTAAAAGAAAAAACTACATTATTTTCTAAATATCACAGATTTTTAAAGATATTTATTGTTACCATGTAAAGACTCAATTATTTTGATTATTGAATTATTTTTTCTTTAATTTTCTTCTGAAGTTGCAAAAAGTGTTAGTCTCTTAAATATATTTTCTAGCATATATATGCCAGAATTTCCTTCGTGGTATTGTTATTTTAGAATTGAAATTGCTTTTGGACAAAGAAGGTACATGCTCAAGATTATGAAGCGATGCCAAACTATATTTAAATTAGTGCATCATTCACTACTGGTTACATATCTTGGAGTAACTAAGAAATTGTACTTCACTGAAACTTATCAAGCGAGGCATTGGCACATTGCAATTGTTGTTATCCTGTTGGTCTTGGAATTTTCTTTGAATGGTTTCCAATGCCAATTTTATTAGTATCGATTATAAACACTTATTTATGTGTTAAATTTCATATGATTTATGTGATAGTCATTTACTATTCCTAGCATATTAATCATTTCAGTTTTCATTGTTTTAACTTTCTTTTTCATTGATAAGTTTATTTTTTTATATCCCAAACACACATTCTTTCTTACATTTGCATATTGAAAATGTGTTCTACGGTTGGTGAGATAGCTCAGCAGACTAAGCGCCTGCTTAGGCAAGCGTAGAAACAGGGTTCTATCTCCAGTAGTACCCCATGCCCTGCTGGTCCCATCCCAGGAGCACTGAGCTGGGAACTGAATCCAAGCATGGTGGAGTATACCTGTAATCCCAGTGCTGGTGAGGCTGAAAATAAGAGAATCACTATGAGTCTCAGCTATGCAGTGAGACCCTCTACCAAATATATTTAAACAAAACAAAACAAAGCAAAGAAAATGTGTTCTCCCAGCTTTTAGCTCATTAGTGAGTAAGTGTTTTATTATAATTGCACTATTATAATGTTTTTCATTTACCGATACTTTTCTTTATGATTTTTGGTTGTTCTGTGTTTTGCATTCCATGTTCGTATAACACAAAACTGGTCATAATTTTTTAAATATTTATACTTTTAGATTTACTTTTAGGTACTTTATTTTAGTTGCATGGATTTTTACATAAGGGCTGAAGACCTGAAAATACGCTTTTTTTCCCAGAGAAATATAAAGTGTTCCATATTATTTTCAACTTTTGCTGCAGAGATCATAACAACCACCATCGGAGTGTAAATATTTCTCTGTGCAATCAGCTGCACCCCGTTAGCAGACGCCTCTAAATCTAGGTCAGCATCACACCATCTTTACACTTATAGTAGTGAGGTAATTTCATTTCCATTTTATTTTGTCTCTTTTTTTTTTGTCTTTTTGAGACAGGGTCTTGCTATACAGTTGAGGCTGGCCTTGAGCTCACTTTTATAGCCCAGCCTGGTCTTGAACTCGCACCAATCCTCCTGTCTCAGCCTCCCGAGTGCTGGGATTACAGGCGTGAGCCACCACTCCCGGCTCCATTTTATTTTGACTATATTTCCCACAAATTTTAGGATTTCTATTAAATTATACTGAATGTATACTCAATTTCAGGATAAAAATCTATTCTTAAGACATTGATATTTCCCATAAATCAGCAAGGCTTATCCATTTATTCACATCTCAACAAATATATTTCAGTTTTATTATTTTCCATGAAATTTTATAACTGTATCAGAAAGATTTCCAGTATTTTAGACTGTTATTCTATGTTACATGCATATGATATTTTTAAATTTATATTATCAATATTTATTATTTTCATATATAACTAAAATTATCTTTCAAGGTAGTCATATTCATGCATTCATAAACCTGGTTCATTTTTATTGGCTGTTACATATTTTTAATTAGTATCTTTTATTTTTAGGGCAAATTTTAAATTATGGAAATATTTAACAGATAGAGTGTTTCTGTGCATACACACAATTTCCTTGTCAATAACATCTTGCATTATGTGGGGCATCTGTCAAAATTAATGAACTAGTACAATCAATAAACAAATACTCGATTACCCATTTCCTAGTTTATATCAATTCTCTTGGTGCAGGACAGCTTGATTGCTTTTGACAAATGCTGCTAAAGCATGATGTAGGATTGTAGAATCGTTTCACCCTCCTAAAATTCTTCTGTGTCTCACCTGATTTTTAATCCTCCTTCCTAAACCTTTGGCAACCCCTGCTCTCTGTTATCTGCAATTGTGCTTTGCAAGACACCACAGAATGGGAATCACCTGGAGTGCAATGACTCAGACTGACTTCTTTAAGAAGAGAACAAATATATGACATTCCTTAATCACTTTCAGGGACTGGTAACTCATATTTTTAATTACTGACTAACACATCAATGTATGAATCTACTATTCTTTACTGGCCACCTATGAAGACCATTTTGATTTCTTCTAGATTTATATGAACATAATTAAGGCTGATTAAAATATTTATATATTGTAAGTTTTTCATTCAGTTGATTAAATACCTGGGAGAACTTGCTAGATCGCATGGCTATACATTGTGTATTTTTTCAGAAAATTCAAAAAAATTTTCTTCCAAAGTGGTTATATAATTTTCTTCCCAGCCACAATAAATGAATAGGCATTCTTATTGTACATTTTCACCACCATTTGATACTATCAGTAGCTGAAAGGTTTTATTTATTTATTTTTTTACTGGGAATCAAATATACATTCTTCCTCACATTAGGGAAGCATTATCTTATTAACATATAATGACAGTCCAATTTTTTTATTTTGGCCACTTGAATATATTATAGAGTAAGCCAGGCATGGTGGTGCACACCTGTAATCCCAGCGCTTGGGAGGCTATGGCAGGAGGATCTGTGCAAGTTCAAGATCATATATATATATATAATCTCATTGTTTGTTTGTGATATTAAAGGTTACATCCTGATTCTTCTTATTGAACTGTATCCCAGTCCTACTTTTTTTTTTTTTTTTGGCGGGACCAGGGTTCAAATTCATGACCTTGCACTTGCCAGGCAGGCATGTGTGCCATGGAGCTATCTCCCCAGGCCACCCAGTCCTATTTAACACATTTACCTTTTTAAAATTTTGAGACAAGGTTTTATAAGTTGCTCAGTTTGCCAGGTTGGGCTCAAACTTGCGATGGCATCTCAGGCACTCCAAGGGCTTGGAACACACCCAACAATTCATTACACTCAAGTTTTTTTTTCTAAACTTAAAATTTTCTAATGACATGCCATATTGAACACCTTCTCATATGTATATTTGCTATCTATGTCTGCTTAGATGAAATGTCTTTTCTGTAACTTGTCCAAATGAAATTTTCTCTTCATATTTTTGAAATTTAGGAGCTATTTGTATATTTTGGATACAAATCATTTACCCAAATTTAGGTTATGAGAATCTTTTTCTGTAGTGTTGCTTTTTGTCTATTCGTTTTCTAAAGTGCTACTTGAAGAGCAAGATATTTTAAGTTGCATTTTGGACTATACTCTGCTTTGATTTAATTCTTATGAAACGTGTATTATGAATGCACATATATGCTCCAGCACTACCATTTGCTGAAAAGAATATCATGTTTTCATCGATACATTCAGCTATTTTAGAATTTCTCATCTGCTTATTTCAACATCTGTGTTCTATTTGAGAAGTCTGTTCTGATCCTTCCTTTGTCCTTTCATTTATTTTAGGCTTTTCTATAATCTTATACTTTTTCATTAAAAACCACATGTGATGCACTGGAAAATGAGAAAGAGATACTTTGAGTTTTATTGGAAAAATTTATGATAGTTTGACTCAGAGCTGGGCTGTGCTTAACATTTGATGCAGCTATAGGCACCAGAAGTTTATATTTACTCTAATTAAAGAAGTTGTATCCACAGCAGCATTGGGCTTTTTTTTTTTTTTTTTTTTTCCTAAAAGCCCATTAAACAGATAGCTGGTATCATGCATGCTTTTGATTATACTTCATTGCTTTTATCTCAGATAATAAAATTATTTCATGTGCTAATTGGAATAAGTGAACAAGAACTCTGAAAGCCTTCTTGTTCTAGTCCTGCCCTGTCCTGTGTGGAAGAGAACACTGTTGTTCCAGCATCAACGACAAACTGAAAGTCAGGGAATGTTCTTAGATCCACACAGAAATGGAGGCTACAGAGAAAAAAAAATGCTTCATCAAAATTCAAGAGATCTGTAAAGCACTGCACATGATTTCAAGGTAAATCCTGAGGGGATTTCACTGGCCTTGAAAGATACAGAAGTTACACTTTCTGTTACACAGGTCTTCCTTTAACTTGATCTTAACCACCCAGCAGAAAAGTTAAACCATGAAGCATAAAACCTAAAGCTAGATTAGTATGCTGAGCTGTAAAAAGGCTTAAATCAACAGCTTCCAACATTGCCAGCTCTGCCAATAACCCACTAGGTTTATGGAATATTGGACTATGTATACTACTACTTTGTCTTAGTTCAGTGAGAAGAAATTTTGTATCAATACGATTAGAAAAATTACCATGTAATTTTTTCATGGTAATTTTTAACCATGTAATTAATAACTACTATAAACCTCCAAAAAACTTTTAAGGGATACAGAAACACAGAAATGACAGACCAAGATATGCTTAACTGAGGTAAAGCTGCCAGCCAGTCATTAGTGAGACCACATTAATGAATGATAAGTTTGGAGAATGCTCATTGTCTGAATGTGGCTGAAGACCTGGAAGTCGTTACAAATTTTGTCATGGATTTCTACCAAATTCTCCCAGAGAAGATCAGAAAAAAAATAATTTCCCTTTCACAAGCAAGTAAAAAATATCTGTATTGAGGTGTGTGAAGAATCTATTCCATTTCTAAAAGAAATTGCTTGTGTACTTTTTTCACCCAGTAGGAGAAAAAAACCAAGGTGCTCAAGCATTTTCAATAGGTGGTTGGTATTTACTTCAGAAATTATGTAAATTTATGTAATTTATAATATGAAATCATGAGACAATCATAGATGGAAAGAATATACAGTAGAAATAAAATAGAAACAGGAAGAGAACTGTGCATGGGACCCAAAGGTAGAGGATAAAGCAGCAAAAATAGGAAAACCATAAAACAAATAGTTGATTACTTCTAATACATTCATATTAATTAAGATTAGAATATAAGATCAGGTGTTATAGTCTTATTTTGAAGAAAGGATTAGTAAAAACTTGAAATAAGGCATAAGCACATATGATAATTATTACACAGTTAAAGTGTATAACTATATGAAAGCTATATGCACTGGAAAAAAAATCACATTTATCATCCCCAAAGTTTTTCTTGAGCTCCTTCCAACTCTCTCATCTCTCTGGACCTTATGACTTCCCAGTTAACCACGAATCTGTTTTTTGCCATTATAAATTGGCTTGCATTTTCTAGAGATTTATGTCAACAAAGTCAATCTGTGTGTCTTCTTTGCCATCTGTCTTACTTTTCTTGGCACAACCAACTTTGGATTTATGTGTGGTGTTGCATCAATCAAATAGTTCGTTTTCTCTGAGTATGAATCAACACTCATTCTAGAATTAAGTGTTCTTACTGTTGAGTAAAAGATGATTGGGTTATTATTTTCATGTATTAGCTAACCTTTTATTTATACTTGCAAGTAAAACTTGTATCGAAATGTCTTCTGAACTCATTCAATATCATTGAATCTAAAATGTTCTGGAGAAGAAGAAAGAATTAATGTTTATTAATCCCTTAGCTTTGGACATTTTGCTGGAAAGTTAAATGCTCTGATTTTTTGTATATTCGCACAATAATCGTATCTGTCCAAGCACTCTTTAATGGTAAACTCAGCAAATTCAATATGCCTGCAAACAGTAAACTATATTCATAGAGAAGTTTCAATGTGTGAAGAGGGAATTTGCAGATTTCTAACTTCCAGCCCATCAAAATGCAAATCAGTGAAACAAAGGAAAGAAAATATGACTGCAAACTAAATATGGAAGAAAACATATGCCAAAATCTGAAGGGACTTTAATTACAACAATTACAAGGAAAAGTTGAACTAGTAACCATATGCTCTATCTCCTGAGAGAAATGAGCATGATCAGTATCAAAGAAGATGGAAAAAAGTTTGCAATGATCGCAGTGTTCCTAGCATTTTGAGGTACAGTGGCTTGCTAGCCTGAGAAATAAACTTCAATTCTCTACCTGCCCTGTAACCAGCCAGTTATAATCATAACCTAGGCATCTCATTTTTCTCATCTATGTTCCTTTACACCACACCATCCACACTTAGAAAATCATAATAGAGATTTCTGCTCTCCAGAAAGCGCTAAGCATGGAAATATAAAAAAGATGGTTCCACCAGGTTATGGGACAGGGAAATCAGGAAAACCAAAACCTTATACACTACATCTCTGACAAGATTTATGGAAGTGTTTTACTAAACATAAAGCTGAGATTCTTCAGTACAATTACACAATGTCTGCATTTTCACTTAGAAAATACTTTTTTGAAAATGTTTGTTAAATTTTCTGTCAGCTTCTTCATTGAGTGATAGAATATTAACTAAGAATATAAAATTTAGCACAGGATGTCAAATACAGCAGATATTATTTAAGTGTTGCTTATAGTTATCGTGATCCTCATAAAATCATCACAGCTATCACTATCACTTTTAGATTGTGATACAGAACAAAAGAGTATCAAGAATTTGGTGTAGTGATACAAGAAACATGATTTATGTTGAAACAGAAAATTCCAAGCCTGACCTAAAAAGGAATACAGGTGATAGAGTTACTATTTGGTTTGCCTATTTCACTCAAATGGATCATAACTGTGCAGAGATCAAATATCTCCTCTACAAAGATACAACGAACAATTATATAAAGGCATGCAGGCAAGTTTAATAATTATTGCTCATTTGAATGGAAAATAGAATATTTTCTTCACTTGACAAGAAATATCTATCCCTCTGAAATCAAGTGGCAATCATAACATTTGCAGAGGGAGCACTGGCAGTATATCCTTAAGTCTAGAATAAACAGCAGTAAGACAACATAAATAAGAGCTGTAGCTGAAAAGAGAAACGTTACCATCATCTTTCAATAAGATTTTATTTTTCTTAAGACCCTAGAATTTCTGCTGAAAAGCTCTTGAAATTAATGAGTCACTTAAATAGCACGCTGACTTAGACCAAAATGAATCTCTGATGTATATAATTTTGAAAAAAAGAACAGCTTAACTGAGAGAAAATATGGACTAATTTTTTCCCAAGATCAGGAAACACATCTTAAACATCCCATTTAAGGGGAAAATTACCAAGGATTGGACTAGAATATTTTATTGCATTAAATTTTTTAAAATGGCAACATAAAACAAAATGGTAAAGTATAAAATGAAAGAAACTACTTTAAAATATATTGTTTAGAAACATCAAAAATATTTGGCAATTGTAGAATTAATGCAAATTTATTCCTTTATGTCAGAAAGAAAAGCATGACTGTCTAGCTTAAAAGAAAAGAATACAATGCATGCATATATTAAAATAGAGTAATCAGAGTAATGAAAATTGAAATATGAATATAATTTTACTTAGGATAGTCATAAACATAGTCCAAAACATGCACACTAGTCACAAAAATTTGCTGTTAGCACAACACACTTATATTTTGTAACTGATATTTATGGAGCAGTTACTATATTAAGCCTTATGCATATAGGATATTAGCATAAATTACATTGCTCTATTAAATATTTATAACAGTCTAATGAAGTAGTTATTTATTTGCATTCCCTTTAGAAAGCAAAAAGACACAGAACAATTAAAAACTTGCCCAAGTTCAAAGTTAGCAAAAGGTAAATTGGAGTTTTAACTCACAAGATCTAATAAAATACTTGAGCTAGTTAGGCATAGCAACATATTAAAAATAAATGCAAACGTTCCCACAAAGATAGACACATTATCAATGACCCTAAAAAGTTGCATTTTAACCACTTTGCCTCTTAATTTAAGTTGTAAGCTCGTATAACACCTCCAAAAATTTAAGAAAAGGCTTATACATAAAACAATTCATTGCTCATTTAAAAAATGAAAGCATACTAAATATTAAACTAATATTAAGCCATACTTTGAGAGCTTAATAAATTATGACAGGTAATCATAAGTGCATTTAGAGGCATTTTGTTATTGTAAATTTGTGACAAACATGTGGCATATTAAAAAAAAGTTAATGCAAGAACATAAGGAATTAATGAACAAAAAAGAATAATATTTATCTATAAGGGCTAAGATGCAATTTTCAATTGTTTAATTTAATAATTGGTTTTAAGATCTTTAACTCTTTATTGCTTCTTGATTGTCTAATTTTTGCTGTTAACTGATGTATAATACTCATATGCTTAGACTAGCAAATATTCACTTTCAATATACATAATCTCTATGTTCTCTATATATGGCAATTGTTGTACATTTAATACATACATGTAACAACATATACACATATATGTATAAGCATTGCGTTATCTTTAAATCTGGTAAATTTACAATCTCCTTGAACATTTAAGGATTATTATAAAAATATCAGAAATAGTTGCGGCCTTTCAAAAATATAAAAATTATGTCATTGCCATCTGTACTCTCCCAGCTCTACAAAAGTACAGCAGATCGTCTTATTCTTCTCTAGCTGCAACTCGCTATGCCTTGATCAAACCTCCCTCACGCTTCCTCACTCCACAGTCCCTAGTCCTTGATAAACAGCATTCTTCTCTCAACATCTTTGAAATCGACTTTTAAAAAATGCCACATGTCAGTGAGATCGGATGTCCTCTGTGTCTTCATACCCAGAGTATTTCTCTTAACACATTACCCTTCACTTCCATTCATATTGTTATAAGTGCTAGAATTTAATCCTATTTTCTGGCTGAATAGTGTTCTATTGTACATTCCGTGTTTTCTCTAATCCATTTTCAGCTAATGGATACCTCCTTGGTTTCTATATTTTGGCCATCATGAAGATGGCTGCAGTGAACTTGAGAGTGCAGGTGTTCCTTGAGAGAAGGATTTCATTTTCCTTGGGTATCTAACATGCTTCCTCCCACATGGTGATTCTTATTAGTTTTCTGAGGAGCCCGTACAATGTTTTCCACAGCTATCATCCCTACCAAAAGTGGTTTAGAGTTCAATTTTCCTTGTGTCCTCAGCTCTTTCTTTTTTCTTGTTTTTGACTTGTTCTCCATATTTTTTACCTAAGTGTTTGGTACAATTCAGCAGAAGTCACCTGAGCTCTGTATTTTTCTTTGGTGGTAGATCTTTTATTCAACCTTATTATTGCGACTGGCCTATTTCTATTTCTTTACGATTCAGACATGATAAAGTATATGTCTCTGTCTCATTATCTGTTATTGGTACTTATAATTATATATATATATATATATATATATATATGATTTATAAATAAATAATATAAAAACATGGAATATGAATTCAGATTTTCAAAGTGGTAAATATATACATATTTTCAAAGCTGGTGAAAAGAAAAATAGTTGAGGGCTGTCCAAATAGCTCAGTAGATTAAAGTGGCTGCAAACTGGCTCAGGGGCCATGATTTCCATTCCTGGGACCTGCCAGGCCGGCTCCACTGCCAGGGCACACTGAGATGTCAGTTGAGATTGGGCATGATGATTCACACTTGTAATCCCAGCTCTTGGGAGGCTGTAAACAAGCTGATCACTATGAGTCTGATCTAGCATTGAGACCCTGAACACCATGTAAACCCTTCCCTAAAATACAAAAAAAAAAAAAAAAAAAAAAAAAAAAAAAAAAAAAAAAAAAAAAAAAAAAAAAAAAAAAAAAAAAAAA
>PVJA010029774.1:0-26337 GCA_004027025.1 Myocastor coypus
TTTATATTACATTCAGGCTCTCCACCTTAGCTCCCACCCTAGGCTACACCCATAATCCCAGAAGTACTTCCACCCATAATCCCATCAGTACTAAAACCCGTAATCCCAGGGATCATGGATCAAGTCTCAAACTCTAGAAGTCCCCGCCCAATGACTCCATGAGGCTTTGGGGGGACAACTAGACATAAACCATAACAGTTACTATGTAAGACTATTCTCAGAATCAGTAACATTCAGAATAGTACCTCTCATTTTAATCATCTGATTTGTCTATTTAGTCTGTGTAGAAATTCCAGAAATAGTTTATGGAATATTTCTCTTGTGGCAAGTGTAGAAGTGAAATTTCTGAGAAAAATTCAGTAGTTCTGCATTTTCTAAAAACCTTGCAAAACGCCTCAGTTACTATGGTGCATTAATAATAATTTGGTAGCTAACATGCAGCTCTGTATAACAAGAAATCTAATTTTATCATCATAATGAATATCTCTTACTGTCTCAGAGGCACACCAACATTATCTATAATCATATGAGTGAGGCATCAAATCTGAATATAAATCTATAATTATATAACAAAAATCAAATTAACATGGGTTACAGAGTGTCTACATCAGAGAAAAGACTGTACTTACCTGGTAGGTTAAACTACATGGAGATTAAGGCTGTAATCATTTGTCCACTTAGTAAACAGGTAAAACAAAAGTAATGTTTGACTGGTGCTAATTTGTAATTAGACTAAAATATATTTATTGCGCCTATTTTACAATAAACATGTTCTTTTTTTTTCCTTGTTTAACACAAAGTTGTATTCATTAAATTATAATTTATAATAAATTACATTAGAATCCAAACAGATTTTCAACAATATGTTAATAGTAAATTATAGGCCATCCACCTAAAGCAATAAAATAAAGTAACTGGAAATTATGTTTATAATTTCAATAGTGCATTCTGCTGTTTGTTTTTTTTTTCAATTCTTTTATTGTTTAAATTTAACAATGGTTATGTAATATGTAATAAACATGTTCTTGTAAGTAGAGTGAAAATGCTAAGTTGGTGATTAAAATATGCTTTATCTGCAGCTCATTTAAATTGCAGAAGTGATATTATCGATATTCATTTAGTTAATAATGTGATCTCTCTCTCTCTCTCTCTGGCACATATATCTTACAGATGTATTAGTAAAGTTTGTCCTGCTAAAACAAATCTAGCTTGTGTTTGGCTATCAATTTTTGTGCAAGATATACTTACATATATTCAGCTATATGTAATATATGCTTGTTAGGTGTAGACGTAAATTTTAATATTTCTATAATCTAAAAACAGTTTTAATGGGCCAGCGAGATGGCTCAGTGGTCTAAGCACCTGCTTAGGCAAGCTTAGTCTATTACAGGGACTGGGGTTCGATCCCAGGCATCACATGCGGCACCAGCCCCACCCCCAGGGCAGGCTGAGCTAAACATAATATAAAAAGATAAATAAAAAATAAGATAAAAAATAAAAAGTTTTAAAAAGTGACTACAAATTTCCAACTTTGACTAACTATTGACATATTCATACCAGGGAGAGTAAAAACAAATTCTTACCCAAATAGATACTGTCAAAATTTCAAGAGAAAAACAATGAAAAAAAATTGATACATAGTAACACAGTAACGAAAAAAGGATTCATCACATGAAAGAGACCTCTGAGAAGACCAACAGAAATATCAGTGGAAACAATGGAACCCAGGGAGTAGAATGATATATTGTAAGTTCTGAAAGGTTCAATTTTATCTTAAGCAAAACAGAAATTTCTTAAGTGGAGATAAAATAAATTTGTCCCCAGGAAACAAAAACACAATTTGGGTGATGCGTGCCTGTAATCCTAGCACTTGGGAGGCTGAGGCAGGAGGATCAATGCAAGTTCGAGACCAGACTGGGCAAAAACTGAGCTAAAGCCAGCCTGAACCATATAGCAAGACCCTGTCTCAAGAAGACACACACACAAAAAATTGTTGCTAGTAAATCTGATTGCTATGAAAATAATAATTGCATAACAAAACATGTTATAAAGATGGACTCATAACAGAAACACAATATAGTTGACAAACAAAACTTCCAGGGAGGCAAATGACAATAAATTTATGTTGGTATCAAGAAGACAGTAAAAATAATTCAAATCCATAGTAATAAAGAAAATTGAAAAAGATTTATTAAAGTTCAAGGAGAATACATTCTATAAATAAATATTTTTCTTTATTTCTCTCTATATTTATACATGATCTGAGTATATAATCATAATTGCTACACTTTATTCTGAAGATTTAAAATTTAGATATAAAACATTGATAGAACTAAAAGGGGAAAGCCTGGACTCACACTCAATTAAAATTTATATATTAGAGCTAAATCAGTCTTAATTTGAAAAAGAAATTGTTCAGTTCTGTAGTGCAAGTCCCACAGGGTTTAATTCCTGGTGTGCCATGCAGACCCTGCCCTGGGTACATGCTGAGACTGCGATTGAGACTGGGCATGGTGGCACACGCCTGTGATCCCAGCTTGGGAGGCTGAAGGCAGGAGGATTACTGTGAGTCCAATCTGTGTAGTGAGACTCTATAGAACTTATACTAAATATTTTTTAAAGATATTATAATGTAAGTCTCAGAGAAACCACTAAAGGACATGGTTTGGACATAAAAATTATAAAAAGGAAATATTCCAATGGAATTGAAATATGATACTAAGAAGGGATAGTAAACATACAAAAGAACAATATAAGGAAAACAGGAAAGAAAACAAAAACTAGTGCGGTAAACGCATATCTAAGCGTAAAAATAATAGTGCTGTGTTAAGCATGAAATTATATAAAAAGATATAAGTAGTTTAAAATCCAGTGGATAGAAAATACGTATCATAGAAGAGCTAGAATTCTACACTATCAGAGGAAATGGATTTCCAATTTGTAAAAATGTTGGAAGAGATAGAGCAGCATTTTAAGGTGGTAGAAGACTTACTTCTTTAGGAAAAAAAGTCATATTGACAAAATGTGTGTCCTTTACAATGCAGGCAGGGCTACATGTAACAAAATCTCAGACAGCTAGAGAGAGAGATAGCAACAAACCTATAGTTAAACACTGCAAGTCTTCATTTTTCAATAAACAGTTAGGATAAGACATAACAGCTAGTAAAAGATGAATAACTTAACAGAATGCATGAACAGTTCTCTAAATAAAAAGGCCTACAAGATAACTTGATAATATTCTATTAAACGTGACAAAATATATGTTCTTTTCAAGTATTTTAAGCAGTTTTTAGAATGGAACAGATGGCAGTCTACGTAGTAGTGTTTAGCGGCACAAAGAGGATGGAAATAGAATAAAAAATGTTGCCCAACAACAAAGGAATTAAATAAGAAATCAGCAAGACACGGTAGTCTGAGTATTTATAGTTAAGTAAAGTTAAATAAGTCCAATCAACCAATTAATTGCATAAAAAACATGAAAAAAGTGCATACTGGGGAATACATACTAAGTGAAAACAGAAGCTATAATTAATAAAATGCATATTGTCTTCATAGTAGTTGTTCAGCGTACGAGATGCAGACATGATAACTTTTCTAAACACTACTGGGGCAAATATTTCTTCTCACTGAACTAAGAGAAAGTAGTTGTATGCCTAATCCAATAGTCCATAATAGTAGTGGGTGAGCAGCAGAATTGGCAATGTCAGAAGCTATTGACTTCAGCCTTTTACAATTCAGCATACTTATCTGGCTTTACTTTTTATGAGTCCTGGTTAGACGTTTCTGCTGGATGGTTTATACTCAGCTAAAGCAAGATCTACAAAACATATAACTTTTGTATCTGACAAAATCAAGATCAGTCAAATCCCCTCAGGATTTACCCTGAAACCATGTACAGCATTTTGTGGAACTTTTGACAGTTTCAGTCACCTGGATTTACGTCTCCTACCTAGCCCAGGTCGCATCACTCACTCAGTTCCCACCATTCTCATAGTCACTCAACCCCAAGGTATTCTCTTCACGAATTAACAAAAGCTGGGTTTGGCCTGGGTTGTGCTCTTTGTACCAAAAACAGAAGAGAGACAGCGATGGAGAGAGAGACAGAGAGACAGAGACAGGGAGAGAGACAGAGAGACAGAGAGAGAGACAGAGAGAGAGAGATCCAGCAACCAGACCCGGCCTGTAATGTAGACCACTTGGAGCCTTCCTGAAACTCATTCCACCTGGCAACTAGGCCCTGCCAGTGAGTGAGACCACCCTGGAGCAGCCAAAAATTCATTCGACCCAGCAACCAGACCCAGTGTGTGACATAGACCAGTCAGGGTCTGCCAGAAATGCATTCTACCAGCACCCAGGTCCAGTGCACAGTGTGGAAAACTGCTGCAGAACTCCCTGCAGAGAGAATAGAGACAAGACCCATCCACCTGATCCAGGAGCAGAACATCTTGCCAGAGTGGCACAGCAGGTTTGCCTGCTAGGGCTGCTACAGAAAGAAGTGGAGCTCGGAAGCAGACCCAAGCCACATTCACCCGGACAAGTTAGAACTTGGTAGATCTAGACCTGGTGTTAAGGTCAGAACACCACCAAAGCTCTAAACCAAAGATCAGAAGGCAGAGCTATGCAAAATGACAAAGAGAAGGAGCAAAATGTGTTCTCAGGCCCAAAGCCCACTCAGCACAGATACAGAAGACAACAGCACAGAAGAAGTTGGAAATCACACGCTTGAAATCTGTGAAATAACAACATCTGAAATAAAGAAACAACTGCAGAAAGGCATACAGGAAATCCGATCACAAATAATTTCTGAAGTAAAAAGGAAATAATACTTAAGATAAAAGAAGTACTAAGTGCTTCTAAAGACAATGATAAAAAAATAGAGGAGAATAGAAAAATGAGGGAATCCTTGAATGAGCAATATAGGGAAATAATAGAATGTATGAAGCAGATTCAAAGTGCTATTCAGGAACTTAAAACCTCAATCGTAAGCTGGCAAAACCAGTTCAGTGAAAGTGAAAATAGACTTTCAGACTTTAAAGACACGGTTGCAGCCAGTGTACAGAAGGAGTCTGTACAAATGATATAAAGAGAATATGAAAAGAAGTAAAAGCAAAAAATTTCCCAAATATGGGGAAAAAATTTGACATTCAGTAACTGAAGCATATAGAATTCCAATAACAGCAACCCAATTTAAACCACACCCAGACATATAATAATCAAGAACCCAGAAATTCAGCACAGGAACAGTAAACTAAAAGCTGCTAGAGAAAAGAAACAGATCACATTTAAAGGAAAACCCATTACAATAATGGCAGATTAAACTTTACAAAACATAAAGTCAAGAACAGCATGGAGCAAAGTACTTTAAGTCTTGCAAAGAAACAAATTCCAACCCAGACTGCTATAACCTGCAAAACTCTCTTTCATGTTCAACAAAGAAGTGAAATATTTCTAGGACAAAGAACAACTAAAGAAATTCATGAGGTGCCATCTTCCTCCAGCAGCGCGGCGCCTCCAGCAGCACAGTTTGCACGGCATCTTCATCCACCATGACAGCGTCTCCCCCTAAGACCTACTCGCGTGACACCTTCACCCAGCAGCGTGCCGTCTCGCCCTCGGACCTGCATGTCTGCCGTGTTCATCCAGCAGCGCGGCGCCTCGCCCTCGAACCTGTCTGCGTGCCATTTCCATCCAACAGCACGGTGGCTCCACTTTGGCGCTGCACGTGTACCATCTTCATCTGGGAGCATGGTGGCTCCATCTCTGACCTGCCCGTTCACCATCTACAGCCAGTAGCACAGCGGTACCACCTCAGAGCTGCCGATCCTACATCTTAATCCAGTAGCTTGGCAACCTGCCTGGCTCCACCTCAGACTAAGCCCACCATCCCAACCAGGTCATTCAGCAGCCTCAGCCTGCGTGAATCCCCTGACTCACCAACAGCTAGAGCTCCAGTTCCACCGATCTTCCTGACCGGGCCTCATGACAGCCAGGTAATAACTCTCTGAGCCTGCGCTCATCCCCTGACTCAACAACTGCCCATGCCCTGACTCCACCCACTGGCCCCATATGACCACCAACCGTCCCCACACTGCGACAAGGAGCAAGATTCAATCTCAGGTCCCAAGTCCACCCAAAACAAATACAGAAGAAACTAACATGGAAGCAAACAAGAATCATGCAGACGAAATCTCTGTATTGGTAGCATTGGAGGTAGACAGACAAGTGCAGAAACATATAGAGCAACTCAGACCAGAGATAACATCTGAAGTAAAAAAAGAAATGCATGAAGTGGAAAAACAACTGGAGAAACGTATAAAGGAAACCAGAGCAGAAATACTATCTGAAGTTTAAAAAGATATGTCTAAATTAATAGCATCCAAAGTAGGGAAACAACTACAGAAAGGTAGAGAGAACAGAGCAGAAATAATCTCTGAACTATAGAGAGAAAGGATAACTATAATGAGAGACTTCAGTACCACTAAAGAAGACATTGATAAAAAAAAATCAGAGGAAAATAGATAAATGATGGCTTCCCTGGTTGAGCAATATAGGAAAGAAATATAGATCGCATGAAACAGTTTCAAAGAGATATACAAGAAAATAAAATCTCAATCAAAAGTTGGCAAAACCATATGAACGAAAGTGAAGATAGAGTCTCAGATTTTAAAGACATGGTCGCAGCTAGGGAAACGGTAAGAAAGGATCTCCTAAAAACAACTAGGATGCAGGAAAAAATAATTCAACATCTACAAGATGATGCAAAAATGAACAAAGTGAGCTTAATAGGAATTAACAAGACGGAAGGAGTTGACACAAATGATATAAAAGGAATATGGGCAGAAGTAATAGCAGAAAACTTCCCAAATATGAGAACACAATCAGACATTCAGGTAACTGAAGCATACAGAACCCCAAATAACATTAACCCAAATAAAAGTACACCTAGACATATAATAGTCAAGATTCCAGAAATTCAGCAGAAGAATAGAATACTAAGAGCTGCTAGAGAAAAGAAACAGATCACATTTAAAGGAAAACCTATCAAATAATGGCAGATTTCTCCTCACAAACCATGAAGTCAAGAAGAGCATGGAGCAGAGTGCTTCAAGTCCTACATGAAAAGAAATTTCAGTCCAGACTTCTATACCCAGCAAAACTCTTTTTCAAGTATGAGGGAGAAGTGAAATACCTCCATGACAAGGAACAACTGAAGAATTTCATGACGTCAAAGCCAACCCTACACAGTATACTAAAGAATATTTTAGAGAGGGACCAAAATGACTCAATCCCAAGAAATGAGAATAGAAAGATCCCACCAAATAAGGTACTCAACTAAACACAGGAGAAAAGGGGGTAAACATTAGCAAGTAAAAGTCATATATATCATAAGTCAATACATTTCAATTATAACCATCAATGTAAATGGACTCAATTCTCCAATTAAAAGAAATAGACTGGCAGAGTGGATAAGGAAGCAAAATCCACCAATATGCTGTATACAAGAAACACTTAACTCACAAAGAAACTCATAGACTAAAAGTTAAAGGGTGGAAAACAATACTACATGTCCCAGCACCTCAACAAAAAGCAGGGATAGTAATCCTGTTTGCAGACAGTCTAAACTTCACACCAAGATTGATCAAATAAAATAAAGAAGGTCACTACACATTAGTTAGGGGAAAAATTCAAGATGAAGAGGTAACACTCATAAATATGTATGCACCCAACATGGGAGCAGCAAGTTATATAAGGCAAATCTGAATGGGCATGAAAAATCTAATATCCAATACCACAATCTTAACAGGAGATCTTAATACCCCCTTATCCGAAAAAGATAGGTCCAAGTAGACAAAAAAATTAGTAAAGAACTAGCAGAACTGAACCAGAACTTGGAACAACTGGACTTACTGGACATACACAGAGTGTTCCACTCAACCACTTCTGAATACACATTTTTTTTCAGCTGCATATGGGACATTTTCTAAAATAGACCACATATTAGTATATAGGTCATGCTTAAGTATATGCAAGAAAACAAATTATTCCATGCATATTATCTGACCACAGTGCAATGAAACTGGAAATAAATGACAAAAGAAACTGCAAGAACTCCAGAAATACATGGAAATTAAACAACATTCTTCTCAGCAACCAGTGCGTTACAGATGAAACTAAAAAGGAAATTAAACAGTATCTTGAATTTAATGAAAATTCAAACAAAATTCCTATTCAAACCTATAGGAATTTATGGGATGCAGTGAAAGCAGTTCTTAGAGGGAAATTTATAGCTCTGAACACATACATTAAGAAAACAGAATGGGAGCACATAAATGCTCTCATAGAGCACCTAAACCAACTAGAAATGGAAGAGCAAATGAAATTCAAAGCCCATAGATGGGAGGAAATTATAAAGATTAGAGCAGAAATTAATTCAATTGAGATAAGGAAAACAATACAAAGAATTAATGAAGCAAAAAGCTGATTCTTTGAAAGATTAAATAAAACTGATAAGCCCATAGCTAACCTCATCCAAAACAGGAAAGAAAAGATTTAAATTCAAGCAATAAGGAATGAAAAGGGTGAAATTACTACACACCCAGCAGAGATACAAAGGATCATAAATAGAAACTTTGAGAAGGTTTACTCTCAAAGAATTGAAGACACAGATGAAATGGACAGATTCCTAGAAAAGTACACATTATCAAAACTGACTCAAGATGGCATAAGTACTCTCAATAACCCAATAACAGTCAATGAAATAAGAAACATAATAAAAAGCCTACTGACAAAGAAAAGTCTGGGACCTGATGGATTCACCACTGAATTATACAAGAAGTTTATACAAGATATAATCCCAACACTACTCAAACTCTTCAATGAAATTGAAAAGGAAGCAATCCTTCCAAAATCTTTCCCAGAGTCAAGGATTACACTGATACCAAAACCAGAAAGAGATGCAACTAGAAAAGAAAACTATAGGCCAATTTCTCTCATGAACATAGATGCAAAAATCCTCAATAAAATTCTCGCCAGTAGAATGCAACAAGTCATCAAGAAGATTATACACCATGACCACAAAGGATTCATCCAAAGCATGCAAGGATGGTTCAATATATGCAAATCTATAAATACAATACACTATATCAAAAGCCAAAAATCACATGATCATCTCATTGATGCAGGAAAAGGCTTTAATAAAGTCCAACACTCATTCATGTTCAAAGTCATACAGAAAATTCGAATAGAGGGCCTCTCCCTTAGCCTGATAAAAGCCATCTGTGACAATCCAACAGCTAACATAATTCTAAGTGGGGAAAAACTGAAGTCTTTAGTCTCAAATCTGGTACGAAACAAGGATGTCCCCTATCACCACTCCTATTCAATATAGTTCTGGAATCATTAGCTATAGCCATTAAACAAGAAAGAGAAATAAAAGGAATAAAAATCGGTAAAGAAGTAGTAAAACTATTATCAGAAGAGTGAAAAGACAACCCACAAATTTCGAAAAGATTTTAACTAATACTCAGACAAAAGTCTTCTATCTAGAATTTAGAAAGAACTAAAAACCATTAGGGTCCCAAAATTCAAAGATCCAATCCAGAAATGGGCATCTGAGGTGAACACACAATTCTCAGAGAAAGAAATTCAACAAGCCTGTAAGTACATGAAGAAATCCTCCACATCACTAACCATTCATTAAATGCAAATTAAAACAACATTTAGATACCATCTCATCCCAGATAGAGTGGCTATCATAAAGAAATCAACCAACAATAAATGTTGGAGAGGCTGTGGGGAAAAAGGAACCCTTCTCCACTACTGGTGGGAATGCAGATTGGTGCAACCATTATGGAAAGTGATGTAGAGGATCCTTAAAATCTAGAACTGGAAATCCCATTCAATCCAACTATCCCTCTACTGGGGATTTTCCCATAAGAACTGAAGACATCATACCATAGCGATATCTGTGCACCTATGTTTATAGCAGCCCAATTTCTAATAGCCAAATCCTGGAAATAACCAAAATGTCAATCTTTTGAAGAATGGTTGAAAAAGATGTGGTATTTTCATAACATGGATTATTACTCAGCTATAACGAATGATAAACTAGAAGACTTCATATATAAATGGATGTACATTGAACATACGCTCAAAAGTGAAATAGGGGCCCGGTGGGATGGCTCAGTGGTCTAAAGCGCCTGCTTGGGAGATCTTGGGCAGCTTCAGGGACTGCGGTTCGATCCCTGGCACCACATGCTGCGCCAGCCTTGCTCTCAGGGCAGGCTGAGCCGGCCATGAAAATGAGTGAATAAACAAAGGTTGTGAAACAAGAAAAAAAAAAATAAATAAAATAAAAAAAAATTTCTAAAAAAAAAAAAAGTGAAATAAACCAGACCTACATGTGCAAATATCATATAGTCTTCCCTAGTGTAAGAACTCTAAAGAATAAATTAAAATGGAAGGGCATAACACAGCTGAGTGTCAATCAAAGACTTAAGGATTAAACAACAAAGTGACTGGAAGCAGAAAGGAGAGGAAGCATAGCAGGAACAAAATCATGCATTTATGTACACAGGATGAATCAGATATTGCTCCTAAGAACCTTGAAAAGATTTTTCATGCTTGGGATAACTGTCATTCTTGTCTTTTAGAGGTGTAAAAAAAAAGCGAGGGATGTTGTGATTCAGCTTAAATCAACAACTTCCAATACCGCCAGTTTCACTGGTAACTCAATGTAAATAAGGAACATTGGACTGTGTATACAGCTACTTCCTCTCAGCTCAAAGAGAAGAATTCTTTCTTAGTTTTTTTTTCTTTCTTTCTTTTTTTTCTTTTATTTCTTTCTTTTTCTCTTTTTCTTTCTTTTATTTTTCCTTACCAATATTGATCAGAAATTTCTTCATGTCTACACCCTATGTTCTGTGTAACTATTATGAAAACAACACTCTGTCAATTATTGTCAATTATTGCGAATGTACTTAATGTGCTTTGAAAAAAAAATAAAGAATTTCATGATGACAAAGCCAACCCTTCATAGTTTCCTAAAAGCTATTCTAGGGAAGGACCAAAATGACCACAACTCCATGAAGGAGAATGGAAAGAACCCCCCAAAAATAGGGCAACTAATTAAACACAGGAGAAAAAGAGATATACTAAAGCAGTCTTTCAACTATTCTTTTATATACAGCGGCAGAATATGTCCATCAGCATATTCCTCAAATGGATTTCCCCTGGACCCTATGGGTCATGGTTCTGTATGGGTCTACAGGGTGGATATCAAGGAAATAGCAGCAGCTCAATCCCACAAATGGCACCTAGCCACCAGTAACTGTCATGGACACTGTCCATGTATACAACCAACTAGAACTTTGTGCAATATCTTATCACCAAACTGTTAGAAGGTCTTGTCATATATTTAATTCCAGTATTTATGTTATGTTTTATTCTTACTAATTCTTTACCAGCTTGGAAACATTTTCTTTGTTGATACTCTTGTATATATTCACCTATGCAAATGCTATGCGAGTACTCTGAATTGATTAGAGATTTGTACATAGGATATACACCATTCTGGCCTCTAAGTTGGAATTATTGTTTGATTTGAATTTTCAAATATAGTTCTGAAATATTTGATTTGATTTTAATTAATTAATATTTAATTAATTTTCTGAATACCGTTTAATTACATCTTTTGTTTTATGATTCATACTGTATAAGTAGACTTACAATCTACTTATAAGACATGGTATGATATTTTCTCCTAGTATTAGAAACTTTAAAAAGAAAAAAATTATATATATATATATATATATATATATATATATATAGAGAGAGAGAGAGAGAGAGAGAGAGAGAGAAGATATATACTTACTTTGTCTTAGTTCATTGTGAATAAAAGTTTTTAATAATATTTTTTAGACAAAATACCTGGTCTGCACCTTTTCCTCTGAATAACTACTACAAAGACAACAATATGTCCAGTATTAATTGTAGCCATCCTCCTAACTTATTTTGAAACTGTTTCATTGCCATTTTATCTTTTTTTTCTCATTCAAATGACTACAAAATAAATTAAAAGAAATAAAGAAGAATAGAAAAAAGAAAAAATACAGAAACTAAATCTACCAGGAGGTATAGGCCAAAGTAAGGAAGTACCCAGAGATATTTATAGCTATGAATGCCTGTAATAATGATAAAGACATGTATTTACTTCCAGAACTTTTGCAGAAACTGGAAAGACTGCAAGCATTTTGAACCCATAGCAAAGAAAAGTCTATAGCAAACAAATGCAGAAAAATAAATGAACCAAACAATAAAAAAAGAGAACGCCATCAAAGGGGAAATTTGATGCTTTGAAAATAATAGTAAAATAGATGATACTTTCACTGTTTATTAAAGAAAAAAAGCATATTCAAATTAACAAATCCAGGAATTAGGCCACGGGCAACTACCAGCCTTAAGGAAGCAAAAACTTACTGTGTAAAAACTGAATGGAGGACAATATAGCAATAAATCCAACAACTAAGACAAAATGGGTAAAGTCCTAGAAATAGTTAGTAATTACACATTACCAAAATGTACACAAAATAAAATAGAAAAACTCAACAGTTTTGTAATAAGAGATTGAATTAGAAAATTTTAAAATACCCAGACAAATATTCAGATTCAGATGGATTCCATAGTTAATTCTACCAATAATGCAAGTAGAAACTGTTAACACCAACCCATCACAAACTCTTTCAAAACAGAGAAATTTCTTACTTTATTTATTGAGGCTAAAGTTTCTCTGGCATCAAAACTAGTCAAAACATCATAAGGACACAAGATTCTAGGCCATGATTACTTGTAAATACACAAGAACTCTCAAAATATACCAGCAAACTGCACTTACCACCCTGTGGAAAAAAAGTCATTTACCAAGTGAAATGTAGTCTAGGACTGAATTTAAGGATAACTTTAAGCATGCCAATTTATCAAATTCATTTCATGTTAGTAGAACAAGAAGCAGTCAATGTAATTATCTGAGAAGATGCTGTAGATTTTGTTGACACAATTTAACATCCATTTATCAAAGAAGCCCGCCAGAAAGTAGTAATATAATGAAATACGGCACATATTTTTTAAAAGGTATGGTTTGAAATTATCCTCCTCAAAGTATGTGTTGGAAAGCTCATCCTCGGTGCAGCAATGTAAAATGTGTGACCTTTCTATTCTTATAAATGAATCAATGTTGTTATTATGCAAGTAGTTTCATTATAAAAGCCAGAGCTGCCTTCCTCCTTCTAGAGCCCATCATGGGTTGAGGCAGCAAGAGACACTATGTCACACGCTGGCTATGCAGATCTTTGAAAGCTTAGCCTCAAGAACCATGAACAAATAAAACTGTGCTTACTATAAATTACCTGACCTATGATGTTTTCACACAGTATTGGAAAATGGACTAAGATGCTATTGGTATCATTGTTGTTAATAGTAGTTAAAAGCCTGGAAGCTTTTCCTGTAAAATTGGAAACAAAACCAAATGCTCCTTCTACTCAACATTATTCTAGAGGCTCTCGACATGGAAATTATGAGAAAATAATTAAATGTGTACAGACTGAATGGAACAATTAAAACTCTCTCTACTTACACATGAGGTGGCCTTTTATATAAAATCTAATGATTCCACTAAAAGACATAAAACTAATAAACCAGCCCAGCAAGGTGGCAGAATATAAGATCCATATATATTTAAAAATTCATTTTATGTAATAACAATTAACCTTCCAAAGTAGAAATTAATAAAGCAATTCTATAGAAAGCAATTCCATGTACATTATTATTTTCAAAATTAAATGGTTATATAAGAACAATAAAAGAAGTGGAAGACTTGTGCACTAAAAACTTCAAAACATTTGTAAAAAATAAAAAAGCACATGTATATAGATTTGAAAACTGTTGATGTTGTTAGTAATATTACACCAATTGATTCATAACTTAAAGATGATCATTACCATTAAAACATACGCTGGACTTAAAATATAATAAATCAGTAAGATGGTCCTAGAGTTTATATACAAATACAATTCACCAAAATAATTGAAACAATCTTTAAACAAAACCACAGAGATGGAGAATTCATCATTTTAATTTCAAATCTTACACCTACAGTGATCAAGAACATACAGTACTAGGATATAGAACCCTGAAATTCAGTGTGTTACATGAAAGGCATATCATCAACACAGCTAAATTTATTATATTTTTGGAAATAATCACAGATCACTAAAAATAGATCTTTTACACGCTCAAAAATTTTTCTTTCCTAAATATAGTTTCAATGCCTAGTAAGCCAGACTTCTTTAATCTCAAAATTCATGTGGAAGATATCAACTGTATGTCTTTTGTATTATGTTCCATCATAATTACCCTTTAATTTTATTGTTTTTTTAAATTTTCTTACTTTTGATAAGAAAACAATGAGAGTTTCAAAACATGCTAGTAGGACAGGCACAATAATTAATACAATGTATATTGCTGCCTTTGTAGTTGTTCAGAATTCTCCTGACCAAATGCTTCACATACATAATTAATCAAGCTGCATCTGATATTGATCCAAAAACATAGGCCAGCAGAAAAGGAGTCATTAACAGATTAAGTGTCATCTTAGGTGTTAAAGAGAATTTTTAGCTTCATGGGAGATTCTAAGGTAAGCTGCAAGCTTCAGAAACTGGAAGAACCATCTGCTGTGCTACAAAATGCTTGTTTTTGCATAGGACCTGCTGATACCCACACTGACCGTCTTGATGGATTGGAGCAATCAAGTGTACCTGTGAAAGGCACACGGGTAACGTGGCAGCCCAGTTAAAGGAACACATCTAATAAATGGGACAGTAGAGAGACTGGTACATATTATTTATCTTGCCAGAGCCTGCAATTACTGTAACATCCTGGGGAAATAATATTTCCAGAAAAAAAAGCATTTTTGTGCATTTTAATTAAACATTTTTACTTGATGTGCCCACTTTTGACTTACTATTCATTCTTATCCTGCTGTTTTCCTTTAGATTTAAAAAAATCAGAAAGATTGAAGCTTCACTGAAATAAAATAAACAACACATGGACAACAATAGTTTGAAAAGCAAAAAATTCCATTTCAAATATATGCCACAACATATGATTGAATTTTCTTAGAACAAGTTAAATGGCTCAGCTTACAGGAACAAAGTGGTAATATATTGTGAAATAGCCTTGGATCTATGTGGTTAAAGTCAATAACCACCCCTCCTCAATTTTATATAATACAGGATGATAATTTTGTTTGGAAAATAATAGGTGGTAGTCCAATAAAGAGAGAAATAATTTCTACTTCAGCAACCTACAGAGGAACCACACAGCTACACTTCACAGCAGAAAACCCAGGTATGAGGAACGGATACTAAAAAGCGCAGTAATGGGATGGTTAAATATGTTAGCTCTGTGCTGTGCCTTCATTTGCCTTATAAGCACTGCATAATGTTTGGTCCCCTGTGGGTCTGTGTAAGACAGTGGCTTTCAATGGGACAGGTCATAAATACTGTCCTGCTGCTCTTACACTTTGCTGGGGTTGAGGGTAATTGTGTGAAGCTTAAAAATATATTGGTAGCATGACCCTAAGCCCCTATGAGCTCCACATGAAGAGAAAGTCATGAACACAGAAAGTTTCCATTTTATCTGAAGGTCTCGGAGGACAAAGGCAACAACACAAAGTGCCTTGGGATCTACAATGATCTAAATAAGTATTTTACTGAAAAGACTGTGCCTAGGAGGAAGAGCAAAAGTCATGTTTCATCTTCTTCTAAAAAGCTAGTTAGTATACATGGGAAGAAAAATCCTCTTTTTTGTTTACTCTGAGGTATCTTGAGACTGAAAGGTGATAGAATGTTAAACAAATGGGGTCAGAAACTCATGCTCCCCAAGTACCTCACACATCAGCCTTAGTTTCAAATGGATGTAAAGCCGGGGTGAAATCTCAAGAAAAACTGTTTTAGTGGAGAAGAAGAAGAAGAAGAAGAAGAAGAAGAAGAAGAAGAAGAAGAAGAAGAAGAAGAAGAAGAAGAAGAAGAAGAAGAAGAAGAAGAAGAAGAAGAAGAAGAAGAAGAAAAGAGGAACAGAAAAAGTTCAAGTTTACTTCTCCTGATGAGAGCACACCAATGGGTGACCCGAGTCAAATGGCCTGTGCCCTACGGTATGCGAGCACAGGCTCTATGCGTCCTATTAACTAATCAGTGACAGCCCCAGTATAGTGCAGTGTTTGAGATTTAAAGACAAATCAGAGACATAGTGGAATTTTAATCTTAGCTAAGTAACTAGGCTTAAACTTCCAGAAGGTATACAACTTCTGCTAGCAGAACAATTATCACGTGTCAAAAAGAAGCTTAATTGTATAAGTTTATGTTTGGATACCTTTCATTTCCTAGCAATTGCCAGTCCCTGCAAAATCCATTGCATGTGTTAAGACATCGTTGATATCCTGCCAGGGATCTATAAGTACTTTAAAAAACATGAAAAGCTAGGACAAGACGTAAATAAATACAGTTCTAAGCCACTTAACAACAGTAGGGAAAAAAATAACCCGTAAATTTTTGAAAAATTATCAAGAAGAGTTCATAGCAGCTGATGTGAGACCCAGGGGACCTAGGGAAACATGTGCCCACCTTCAGCTGATGCATTTGCCCACTGCCTCCTATGCAGATGCCAAGTGACCAGGGAAGCACTTGCCAGCCCTCCACTTCAGAGGTGACAACCAGTGGATCAACTTGATGGCAGAACAGACCAAGAGGCAGGAGAATTTCACTTCAGGACCAAAGTCAGACCCTCCTCAGAGATATCCTTGGGAGATAGGCTTGGAGAAGGTGATAGCTGAAAAGGGATCTCCTGGGATCTCTTGGCATCCCCTGAGAGGCTTTGGATCACACCAAGAAGACCACAGAAGATGCTGTTCCACATGCCTGGGTTGAATAGGGACCATGAGGGGAAAGCATAATCATGAAATGGGGAAGTCCTGAGGAAGAAGGTAGGTTAGTGACTTGTTTAAGGTCGGTACTACTACCAAAATCCAGTAGAAATCAGTGCTTTGAATTTCCATAGGATGATATAAGTGAGAGGCAGGGGTTCTTCATTAAAGTCAGGGTCCCATTTGTTTTGGTAAAGGGCTGTTCATGAGTGATTCATCGGATTTGTGTAAACACAGTTGACACCATGCACCGCTGTTGCTCAGATTACTATCATCCGTATGGTAACTTAGTCGCTGACAAGTATATTTTGCTCTATGCCACATGCATCACCATGCCCAGTCTCAGTTGCTGTTTCAGCATGCCCAGGGGACCAGTCCAGCATGGCAGGCCCAGGGATAGAACCCCTGGCCTCTGTGCCTGCTTGCAGGAGCTTTAATCTGCTGAACTATTTAGCCATCCTTCACAGGCTTTGATAAAGACCTGACAAAGTATTTCAGCCAGCATGACTAAAGAGCATCAGCTACCTACAGGGCTTATTATTGCCTTTTTTTCTGTCTGATTCCAGCATAAGTGCAGGGTTGGCACAGTACGTGGTGCCACAGTCCCCTGCAACTGCCTAAGCAGATGCTTTAGACAGCTGAACTATCTCACCAGCCCAAGGCTTATTAAATATTAGTGGTCTGCACTCAGAGCGTTTTATTCTGTAAGTGTGGCATGGAGCTCAAGAAGTTGCATTTCTAACAAATTGGCAAGTGTACTGATGCTGCTGGGGCAGAGACTAAGTTGTGAAAATCACAGTAATACTTAAACTTCTGGAAACAGGATAATGTTTCAATGCTGTTGTTGTTGAAGACGGTAATAACTGCTAGGGACATTCTCAACACTCCTAAAGGTGTGTGTGTGTGTGTGTGTGTGTGTGTGTGTGTGTGTGTGTGTGTGCGTGTGTATGCCTGTGTAGACAGAATACTACATATGGCTTTAGTTATTTTAAAAAGTCCAAAAACATTATCTCTTACAGGTTTTAAGAGTTTAACCATTTATCATAACGCTAGATATAATAATTTATGATATTATCAACAATCTTATTAGCTCAGTGTTAGTATAATCATTTGCAAAATAATTTGTTTTACTGGGAGTGAAAAACTAAACTATACTACTATTAATGAAAGTATACTGAAAAAAAGAAGCACAAGTATGCTATTACCCAAATATTACTAGAAGTCATTGATTAAAAATAAACATTGGTTTTAGTTGTCTCTCTCTTTTCATTACACACATGACTTTTTTTTTTTAATTTATTTATTTATTTATTTATTGTTTCACAACCTTTGCTTGTTTATTCACTCATTTTTATGGCCGGCTCAGCCCGCCCTGAGGGCAGGGCTGGCGCAGCATGTGGTGCCCGGGATCGAACCTCGGTCCCTGAAGCCACCCAAGCTTTCCCAAGCAGGCGCTTTAGACCACTGAGCCATTCTGCCGGGCCCTACACATGACTTTTTTAGCATGTAAAAGGCCCCCTCTCCTGATAGGCCAGTGTATGATAATTAACTTTGCCTTAATGAAACATATATGCCTTATAGATAGTCTTACAATGATCAACTCCATTTTTATTTTTTACTTGTTTTACTTAATAGTTGATACTATTGGTTAAAAGTTCTGGTGATAGCACAATGAGCAGACATCGTTCTTCAGTCAGGCAGAGAACTTCAGCTATGGGTGATTTCTGATGAGCAAAGGTTTTGGATTTCAAAAGATATTTTTCAGTGTATTTTAAAACTTAAACTACAGCCTAAAAAAGATTAAAGAAACAAAGGCTTTACCTATTATTACATATTTTGATAGTAGTGATAAATAAATCTTGAACAAATGAATAACAGATGTTAACTGTTCAGTATATAGGATTTACATGATTTAGGTAGATACTACAACACTTGCAATGTAATTTGGATTCTTCTACTTTATACATGAGATATTAAAGAAAATCTCTTGAATTTTATGAAATTTAATTTTGCATCTAATAAAATATAGGGTGTAATAAATACACTATCTTAATAGATTTCAATATAACTTTATACAGAAGCACAATAGTAGTAAGCTTTAGTTGGTTCAACAAAATGTAATTGCTTAAAGAAATGCACCTGCTCATGCACTGTTAACTAGGTAGTCGTGTTCTGAATGTCTCCGCTGGCTTTGCTTCATAGAGCTACAGAAATTGCTACTTTTGAGCATGATAAATTATTCTTTCTTTATTTTGCTTTTAATATCTTTTCTCCAGTGTCTAGTTCCAGGATTAAAAATCACTTTATCAGCTGTCCCTGTATTTTTCTTCTTTAAATAAATGAACAGGAACAAAGAACTCACTTGACATCAGCTTCATATATTGTTTAAGTAGAATTATACTGAGCCATTCAAACACAGAATAAAGATCATAATAAACATCGTCACAAATGCCAATATTGAGGCAGGTTTTTGTTTTCATTTTAATCATTGTTCCTCTGCTAATTTTATGTAAAACATAATCACAGTCCTTTTTTCTGAATGTAGGATACCCACTGTAACGTAGGTGCTTTATTAAAATGTATAAAACAATTCATGGATAAGTAAATACCATAATGACAAATATATATTTTATTTTATTTTATTGCATTGCATTTTTTTTTTTTTTTTTTTTTGCAGGGCCACGGTTCGAACTCATGACCTTGCGCTTGCCAGGAACGCACTTGTGCCACGGATCTACCTCCCAACAAATATATATTTTAAGAGTCTTAATTCTTCTTGTTGAAAATAGGGCTTGGATTTCTGTCCCTTCCCTTTTCTTGGAACGATACCTTGAAAACTTATAAGTAGAGACACTTTCTCATCTCTTTGCAATGATTATAAATCTTTTTTAAAAGCAGAGGACTTAAAGATTGGGGAATGTCTTTCTCCAGAACCTGATAGTCACACATTTGAAACTAAACAAAGAAGAAAACAGACTACTCCCTATCTCTGGATTCCTAGGAAAATTCAAAAGCCTGATTTGGGGGAACGTTAGCTGCTGCCAGTGAGAAGTTTATCTCTGCTCTGATTTAGTGAATCAGCTAACCCAGATGATCAGTCCATAGCCAGCTAAAGGAAGGATGAAATGTGTACAACACACGGTGCTGTCAAGTGCTCTTTCTTAAGCATTAATAATTAACATTGCACCCAAAGTATCTGATGGGCCATGTCTGCCTTGTTATAGTTCTTCTTGTCTTTGCGATCCCTTAGTAGAATGCCTTCTATATATGCTGCTGATACAATGATTAACGAGCATGGAACTACAGTAAAAATGAAAATTGGAAAACAAACATGAAGAGTGAATGGAAACTTTCCAAAAGCTCTTCACATTTTGTTTATGAATTAAGCTTAAATCATCTCAGGCATCTCTGCTTTACTCCCTAATGTAATAACAGAAACAGTTCTTCCTTGCTTTTTGCTGTTGTGCTCATTGTTATTCTACTCTACTGCTTCATTATGTTTTGTATTATTATTTTGATTTATTAGTATATGGTGCTTACATTCTGCATGTGGAGTTTGTACATGAACATAAAGTATCTCAATTCTTTATCCTCCCAACTTCACCCATCTCTTGAAAAACATACGATGGAAGTACTTTTGCATAGTTTATGGTTCTACATTTGTGCATAGTGTTGTGCTTTGTGTCTAGCCATCCCCCTAAAGTATCATGCAAGTCATGGTGTGGATTTCTTGAGATTGTGATGAACTTATGTTATGATCCACTGTGACTACGGGTCTGAGTGCTGCTGGGATCATGGGTCACAGTACTGCATCGAGACTAGGGCTGATAGCCTGAATGCAATTTAAGGAAAAACTTGTTCTGTGTAGCCATTATTGCTGCTACTCTTTTCTTTTTGCTCTTGCTGTTTTTCTGCCTTTAGGTACTATGAATGCATGCCTTCTGCCATGTGTCAGTCTTCATTGGAGCTAGCTGAATATGGACTGAAACCTTCAGTAATTGTGAGCTAAATAAACCCTTCCTTCCCTAATTTCCATTGGGTATTTGTCCCAGCAACAACAAAAGAGTCTACTTGTTTCCCCAAAGCCTCATGCAGTTACGAGTTGGACTTCTAGAATGTGTGATTAACTCATGATCTGCTGGGATTATGGGTGTAAGTGCTGCTGAGATTATTGGTGTGATTACTATACCCAGTAAGGGGCAGGTAGTTTGAATGCAACATAAAGGAAAGACTTGCTCTCTGCTGTCATGATGGCTGCTTTCCCCCCTTTTGCTCTCTGATCTTTGTTGCCACTATGAACGACTGCTGCCTGCCATGTGCTGCTCTATCTTGGAACCAGCTGAGTATGGACTGAAACATGCAGTAGCTGTGAGCTAAATAAACATTTTTTTTTCCTTCATATTGAGGATTGGGTATTTGTCCCAGCAATGAGAGAAAAGTAACTGAGACTGTACCTATGTGTGTTTCAATGTGGACACATTTTTAGATACCCTATGAGATTATAATCCATGTAGGTAAAATCTGTGAATTGTTTATTCACAGATATCCTCAGACAAAGAACTAGAGCAGAACATGAGGCAACACTTACTATACTGCTGACCAAAAGAGTGACATGTTTGTGTCACCTGATATCCACCCCAAATTTTTCTGACTCAAGATAAATGAAAAGTCCATAATGCCATATTTACTATTTTTACAACTACAATTGTATATAATTTCTCTATATAGCATATTTGCATATACATATGATCTCTTTCCACAGTTATAGATTAGTTTACTAATTTTCTCCTATTGTCCTTCAGCACTTAATACTACTCAATAATTTTCTTTCTTACTGTTAACTTACTTACACTTGTATGATCCATGACAGATCTATTGCAAAAGTAAGTTTTTTGAAAAATATTATGAACTGTAAAAATAATCTTTATTTCATAAAAACAAATAATTTTTTTAAAAAGCTAATATACATGAATGCCTACATATCACTATGTTTTGCCGAATTGATAGAATTGCTTTTTTGTTTTTTGAAATTCAATATACTTTTCTATGTATGTGTAAATTTTAAGAAGCACATGTTTAAAATGAAATATAAATATAATCATATCCCACAAGCCCTTCAGAGTTGAGAGGTTGTAAATTGAAAAAAAGCTTTTCAAAATGTCAAGTGAGAAAATTTTTGAAAATCAGGTTTAAAAGTGAATACTTTGCAAATGTCTGTTTTAGAGTATGTAACTTAAGCTGATACTACCTTCATAAAACAGTATAAGCCGTTAAAATCTTGATTGCCAATAGAGAAGTTATAAAAGAGAAATTTTAATAACACGATGGAAAACTATTTTGCTAAGCCACTAAAAAATGAAAATCAACATTTTATGGAAAAATCATACTTTCATTTTTCAAAGAGTTTAGGAAGATTTCTATGGAAACATTGTAACCTACATACAATCATAAGTATTTGTCTCACCTCTTTATCTCCATCTCAGAATCACTCTCCAAAGAAAATGACCCCTTGGGAAAGAAAAAAATGCTATTGGCCAGCAAGTATGGAAATTGACAGCAAGCTAAAAGATTATGTCCTGGAATGTTTTGGTATATAAGAGGCAAAAAGACTGCTGAGTTTTAAACCCTTGTCTTTCTTTCTTTCTTTCTTTTCTTTCTTTTTTTTTTAAATTTAGTTCTGTGGGACCCAGAGATGCATGGAAAGTAAAGAATGAATGTGGAACTGGGGCCTTGAATTGTAATTAAAGACAGTGAGTTTGAAGAAACACAATCTGAGAGCAACATTAGAAATGTAATATAACTACTACTAAGAACAAAATTTCTTACAGACTTACGTCAGCTTGATTGACTTGACTTTATTTCTTTTCATCAAATGGTTTAGTATTTTATCACAACAAATCACTTAGTATTTTATGACATGAGAGGAAATATTTTTCCATTTTAAAAAAAATATATTTATATTTTTCACTTTATGACCAGTTTTAGCAAAAGGATACATATGAATAATAAGAATAAAATTTATCTCTAATGTATCTACATTTTAATTTATTTTTCTGTGTGTTTATTTCATATACAAATGACTATGAAATCAGGTATACATTTTACATCTTCATTTATCAGGAGAATTTACTTTTTGCTGAAAACTTCACTTGCATTTTTGTTGTTGTTTTGTTTGAAATTTAAAAAATGTTTTTGGAGGGCTGTCAAGATGGTTCAGCATTCTAAAGCACCTGCTTAGGAAAGCTAAGTCAACCACAGGGACCGAGGTTTGATTCCCAGCACCACATGCCGTACTAGCTGAACCTCCAGGGCAAGCTGAGCCAGCCATAATACAAAATAAATAAATAAATAATATTCTTTTATAATTTTCTTTTCTTTTGAAGAATAAAAACAGGAGCAAGAAAAACAGAACCAAAGACAGAAACAGGGTAACATATTACAAAACGTACACTACAGATTTATAAAACAAGAATAGATGATTAATAGCGATCCATGAATGATCTATTTCTATCGTCAGATCTGTTGCTCATATTAACCCATACAATTATGCAAGATGGACCATATGACTGAATGTTAACACGTGCTTTCCAGAAATCTTAAATTTTTGTTCTCCCTTGTTTAATTTTATAACCTTCGTCTTAGTTACATTTCACTCATTGCTGGGACAAATACCCGACACTCAAAATGAAGGAAGGAAAGTTTTTTTAGCTCACAGTTTGTGGAGGACTCAGTCCATATCTGGCTGGCCCAAGGCTGAGTGGAACAGAGCAGAGAGCATCCAGTTCATGGCGGCAGAACAGCAACAAAAATGGTGGCAGAGGTAGCCAATCAAACAGGGCAGCAGAGAGCAACAGCAACAACTCTCGTCTGTCTCTCTGTCTCTCTTTATATTCCTAACAAGCTCTCTGACTTAAGATATCCGCCCTAGACCACACCCATAGTCCCAGCCCTACTCAGACCTATAATCCCATCAGTACTGAAACACATAATCCCAGTGACTCATGAGTCAAGTCTCTATCTATAGAAGTCCCCGCCAATGGCTACATGAGGCTTTGGAGGGACAACTAGACATAAACCATAACAACCTTTAAAAAATTTTACTTTAAAAGAGTATAGTACTAAGTCTATGAATTTAGAAGTAGTACACATTTATCGAACACAATAGGTATTTCAATCATGGCTTTAGTATTACAAATTGCTATCCTCAGTGTAATTGCTTGGTTCACAGATATCAGCATAGAGAGATAGTCATGGTGAGATCTCTATCAATTAACTACTATTTTCAAAAAGCTGATGAAAATTCTTAGGACAATTGCCTTATCCTTGTTGTATATATTCTTGTATGGTTATGCCTCAACCTTATTGCCTAACTTATTGTCCTTTCTCTGTCTTCATTGTTTAATCCATAAGTTTTATTTTTTTCCAATTAACTGTCTATTATACATTTCATTTTTTATTTCTACTTCTGAGCTCTTACAGTAGGGAGAAAATATGATATTTACATAGGTGGGTCTGGTTTAATTCATTTGTGAGTATAGTTGTGTATACTTACTTATGAAGGCTTCAAGTTTGTTTTTCTTTATAGCAGAGTAATACAGCATTGTATAGAAACAGTACATCTTTTTCATCCATTCCTCATGTATGGACATTTTGATTCTTTCAAAGATTTGGCTATAACAAATTGTGCTGCTAAGACGTGGGCACGCATATACATTATGATATCATGTTTTTAATTCTTATGAGAAAATTCCCAGAAGGGGAATAGCTGGATTGAATGGGAATTTCAGTTCTAAATTTTGAGGAGTCTACACACTAATTCCATAATGGTTACACCAGCCTATATTCACACTAGCAGTGGAGAAGTCCCCCTTTTTCACTGCAGCCCATTCAACAATTACTGTTAGTTGATCCCTTTGTGATAGCCATGCTTTCTGGGATGAGATGGTATCTCAATGTTGCTTTAAATTTCTTTTCTCAAATGAAAAGTGATATAGTACATTTTTTCATGTATTTATTTTTGCCTTGTAATTTTTTTTTCTCTGAGAAGTGTGTATTTATCTCAGATGTCCATTTTTGGATTTGGTCTTTAGATTTTGGGACTCCAATGTTTTTTAGTTCTTTATAGATTCTAGAGAGAAGGCTTTTGTCTGGGTAATTATTAGTTAAGATTTTTTCAAAATGTGTGGGTTGTCTCCACTCTGTTGATAATTGCTTCTGCTGTGCAGAAATTTCTCAATAATCAGAGGTCCCAGTTGTTAATTCTTTTTAGCTTTTTTTTTTTTTCCGTCTTTTTTAGACAGGGTCTCACTATGCAGTTCAGGACGGCCTTGAGCTCACTTTTGTAGCCCAGGCTGGTTTCGGACTTGCACAGATCCTCCTGCCTCAGCCTCCCGAGTGCTGAGATTATAGGCCTGTGCCACCACGCCCGGCTTGTGAATTCTTTCAAGTATTTCCCATGCAGTTTGATTTTTGTTCATGAACTGTTTGCTACCCCTATATCTTCAAGATTTCCATGTATATTCTCTTCCAGCAGATTTACTGTTTCTGTTTTGATGCTTAGATCTCTAATTCATTTTGACTTTAGTTTAGTACACGATAAGAGATCTGGATCAAGTTTTAGTTTTCAGCATGCAGAGAGCCAGTTTTTACAGCCCCACTTATAAAAGAAACTATCTTTCTTCTAGTAAGCATGTTTGGACTCTGTCAATTATAAGATGGCTGAGTGTGTTGTAGTTGCTTCTTCATCTTCAAATCTATTCCACTGATCCTCAGGTCTTTTTTTTTTTTTTTTTTTTGCAGTACTATGCTAATTTTGTCACAGTAGCTTTGTAGTATAAGTTCAAGTCAGGAATTATAATGTCTCCTGCCTTGCCTTTGTTGTCGAGGCTTGCCTTTGCTATTCTAGGTATTTTCTGCTTCCAAATAACTTTTAGGAATGATTTCATGATTTTTCTAGATGTGTAATGTGTGTTGGTGGTATTTTGATAGGGATTACAATAAATCTCTATAACAATTTTGGGAGTATAACGATTTTCACAAGGTTGCTTCTTCCTATCCAGGAGCAAGGAATATCTTTCCATTTTCTGAAATCCTCTGTGACCACTTTTTTCAGAGAATTGTCATCTTCATTGAATATATTTTCACTTCTTTAGATTAATTCCTAGATATTTTATTTTTAGCTATATTATTGTAAAGGTTGTTGTTTCTCTAATTTCTCTCAGTGTGCTTCTTATTTGTGTAGAAGAACACTGTTGACTTTTGGATATTTACTTTGCATCATGCTATGCTACTGAATTTGTTTGTTAATTGTACTAGTTTCTTCTTCTTCTTCTTCTTCTTCTTCTTCTTCTTCTTCTTCTTCT
>PVJA010029775.1:0-17500 GCA_004027025.1 Myocastor coypus
TTTATTTTTTCTTTTAACTTACAAGCCTCTGGAATAAACAAAAATAAATTTTTAATTTTTACTTACTCATAGCCAAATTATTTGCCTTTTTAAAAAATCCTAAAATGCTGGGCGTGGTGGCTCATGCCTGTAATCTCAGCACTCAGGAGGCTGAGGCAGGAGGATTGGTGCAAGTTCGAGACCAGCCTGGGCTACAAAAGTGAGCTCAAGACCAGCCTCAACTGCATATCGAGACCCTGTCTCAGAAAGACAAAAAAAAGGGGCTGGGGAGATAGCTCTGAGGCACAAGTGCCTGCTGGGCAAGTGCAAGGTCGTGAGTTCGAACCCTGGTCCCACAAAAAAAAAAAAAAAAAAAAAAAAAAAAAAAATCCTGAAATAAGGGTCTAACAATTTTGGTAGTTGCTCCAAATGTTAACAGGAAAAGATTAAACTATTTTCATTGCTCAGTAACTTCTAAAAATAATTAAGTTTATAAGTCACATAGTCATAAAAAGTAGGGCTAAAACAGACTTGGCATTAAAGGAGATATTTAAAACACATAACTGTTAAGACTACATAGCAAATGGCCAATAATCTTATGAAAAGATGCACAGCATCAGTAATCATTAGGAAAATACAAATCAAAACTGCAATGAGAGGGCTGGGGAGATTGCAAGTGCAAGGACCCAGGTTTGATCCCTGGTACCACATGCCCTAGCTCTCAGGGGATCATGCCATGCTAACCACTAAAACTGGGCATGGTGGTGCAAGCTTGTAATCTTAGCACTGGGAAGGCTGAGACAGGAGGGTCACTATGAGTCTTAGCTATACAGTGAGATCCTGTACCAAATAAATAAATAAAATGATTAAAAAACTGCAAACAGATTTCACCTCACACTCCTTTGACGACTATAGAAAAACATAAAACAGTAAATTTTAGGGCTGGCCAGACAGCTCAGCACATTAAAGTGCCTGTTTAGGCAGAATGCAGTGGCTGGGTTTGATCCCCCGGCATGACATGCCAGCCCCACTCCTGACGTGCACTAAGAGGTCAACTGAGACTGGGCATGGCGGTGCACATCTGTAATCCTAGTGCTTGGAAGGCTGAAAACAGGAGGATCATTACAAGTCTGATCTCTGTAGTGAGATCCTATAGACCTTGTTCTAAATATATTAAAAATTTAAAATAAAATAGAGAAATTTTGAGAAAGATATAGAGAAACTGAAAACTGTGTGCATTACTTGAAAAATAATGAAATGGTATACAGCCACTTTGGGAAACTGTAGTGGTTCCTCAAACACGAAAACCATAAATGCCATATGATCCAGAAACTGCACTTCTGAGCGTCCACCTGAAAGAGCAAATAACTGAGCCTTGAGAAGATATTTGTACAACTGTTTTCACAGCAGCTTTATTCACAATAGCTACAATGTGGAAGCAAACCAATCATCCACTGCAGAACAAACAAGCTAAATGTGGTACATATATACAATGGAATATCATTCAGCTTCTAAAAACAAAGAAATTCTGATACTGTACATGTTATAATGTACATGTAACTTGAGAACCTTACACTAAATGAAATAGCTAACTCCCCAAAAGGCAAATACTGTATGATTTTACTGGTATGAGTTGCTTAGAGTAATTGAAATTCTAGACGCAGGAGACAAATGGTTGCCAGAGGCTGAAAAGAAAGGGATGATGGAGGCATTGTTTAATGGATCTAGAGTTTTAGTTTTATGAAATAAAAAGAATTGTGAGATAGGTAATAGTAATGGCAGCATGACATTGAATGAATGTATTCAATATCACTAAACTGTACCTTAAATGGTGAAGATGATAAATTGTTATGTGTTTTTAACACAACCAAAAATGAGTAAAGAAATAATAATAAAGAACTGCTGCAAAAAAAAAAAAAAAGTGACAGAAAATAATAGATTATGAATAGGGCCAGTGAGATAGCCCAGTGATATAAGCACTTGCCTGGCAAGCATATAGTACAGTTCTATCCCCAGTACCATAAAAAAAAAAAAAAAAAAAATCTGTATAGCATTTCATTTTTTAAAAATGTATTTGGTAGGCCGGTGAGATAGCTCAGCAGTCTAGAGAACCTGCTTAGGCAAGCTTAGGCAACCGCAGGGATCACAGTTTAATCTCTAGCACCACATGCTATGCCAGCCCCACCCCCAAGACAGGTTGAGCTGGCTACAGCAGAGAGGAGGGAGGGAGGGAAGGAGGGAGGGAAGGAGGGAGGGAGGGAGAAAGAGAGAATAAATGTATTGGTACAGGGTCTCACTACACAGCTCAGACTCATGGTGATTCTGTTTTACAGGTATGCACCACTATGTCCAAACTCAGTGGCCAGCTCAGTGAACTGGGGGTAGAATCACGCAGCCTGTGGTGCCAGGGACCAAACACTGGTCCCTGTGCTTGCCTAAGCAAGTGCTTAGTCTGCTGAGCTATGTCATGAGCTCATGAATAGCATTTCAAAGAGATGCACAGAGATACAAATAAAAAGAACTGCTTAATTTTGTGAGTAATGTGTGACTATGACACCACTGAATTTATGTCTAACTGAATGACAGAAATTAGTCAGTTAATACAAGCACTGGAGAAGATGTCAAGCAAGATATCTCTGACTTTTGCAGATAGTGCTAATTGATTCATCCTCTTAGAAAGTAATATTAAATTATATTTTAAAGTTGGATGTTCATATAACCAACAAGCAATGGTTTTATTCCTAAACATATATCTAAGAGAAACTCACTGAAGATTTATAATAATACTTGTTTGTAATAAAAAACTGGTAATATTCTGAATGCTCTTTGACAGAAAAAGGATAAAACTGTGATGGTCACAAACAAGATGCTGGACAGTAATGAAAATGAATGGTGCCTAGCTGTAGGAAATTACTTGTTTTTTAGTATTGGCGTTTGAATCCGGGACTTTGGTACATCTCCGTTCTTTTGCTTTGTTTTTTATTTTGTAGTGTCTTGATCTTGCCTAACTGTACAAGTTGAGCTCAAAGTTGTAATCTCGATTCAGTCTTCTAGAGTGCTAGAATTACAGTGTGTGATCCCATGTTTATCCAGCTATGAATGACTCTTAGTAATTAAAATATTTACTAAGATGGTGATTCCCAAAAAGTTATAAACTCCATGTTTTATTATATATATATATATGGCACATAAACTAACAAAACTATCAGAATAAGAATTAAAGAATAAGATTAATCAAATTAAAATTAACCAAATTCTGTGTACCTGAGGTCCATTTAAAAAAAATAAAAAGCTATGTTAAGAGTCATCTATAGGGGCCCAGCAGGATGGCTCAGTGGTCTAAAGCACCTGCTGAGGAAAGCTTAGGTGGCTGCAGGGATTGCGGTTTGATCCCCAGCACCACATGCTGCGCTAGCCCTGCCCTCAGGGCAGGCTGAGCCAGCCATAAAAAACAACAAAAACAAACAAACAAACAAAAGTTCTGAAACAAGAAAAAAAATAATTATTAAAAAAGAAGAGTCATCTATAGTACTGGATAAAATGGTACTTTTTTTTTTTAATTACTACTCTAATTATGCCTATACATCACTCAACATGCATACTTACTGGTTTGATATCGTTCTCCAATGAAGCAAGGAAGTCTCCTCTTGTTACCTTCAGACTCTCTGCTTTCTCCATATCCACTTCGACTTTAGTACTGGCCTACGTACAATTGAAAACAAAATGTAATGATTTTTCAGATTCAGGAATATTTTTAACTTAATTACTTAATATCTGAAAATTAAAAATATTTTCACAAATAAAAAATTGAAGAGGCTGATGGTTTAAAGCTCCTGCTTAGGCAAGCTGAGGCAGAAGCAGATCATGGCATGATCCTTGGTAGCACATGCCATGCCAGCCCTACCCTCAGGGTAGGTTAAGCCCACCAAACAAACCAACCAACAAACAAAAAAATTCAAGTATTTGTAAACTACGTTTAGTTTACAAATAATTTTGGGTAATTAGTTACTAATAATTTTGAGGAATTAATGCCCAAAATATCTGTAGACGTCTTAATATTCAACAAGTTAAGCAGAAGTTTCTCAAAAACTTATGTACAAATATTATTCACAGTAGCTAAAATGTGGAGGCAACCTATATGTCCACTGATGGATCAATAGGCAAGCCAGTGTGGTATATATACAATCAAATATCATTCAGTCTTTAAAAAGAAGGGAACTCTGGTATATGCTGCAACATGAATGCATCTTGTGAACCTTCTGGTAAATGAAGTAAGTCACTCACGAAAAGATCCATGTTGTATGATTCCACTTTTGTAAGATACTTAAGAGTAGCCAGAATCATAGATTCAGACTAGAATGATATTGTCAGGGGCTAGGGTAAGGAGTGGAGAATGGAGAATTATTGTTGAACATGGTTTCAGTTTTCTGAGGATGAAATAGTTCTGGCAGTAGTGGTAATCGTTTCAAAAAATTATAGACATATTTAATGTCATTGAACTTCATATCTAGAAATGGTTAAGATTATATATTTTATACTGTGAGCTGGGCATTATGATGCATGCCTGTAATCCCAGCACTTGGGAGGCTGAGTGAGGCAGGAGGACTGACTCAAATTCAAGACTATCCTGGGCTATAAAGTAAGTTTAAGGCCATCCTGAATTATAGAGTGAGACCCTGACTCCAAAAGAAATTAACTAATTAATTTTGTTTTATATTCTAACAGAAAAATGGAAACAAACAAAAAGAGGTCTTAAATTCACAAATCTGTACCTATAATCTGAACATTTTCACATCCTGGAACTTATTCCATAAACATATTCACAAATATATAGAGTTTTATGAAGAAGAATATCTACTACAGTAGTTTCTAAGAACAGGACTGAAAGTATATGGAAATGTCTATCAGGAGGGGATGGGTTAACCAAATACAACACATCTATACCAATGACAAATTTGTTGCTTTAAAAAAAAAAAAGCACATACACTGAAATTGCAACAATACAGAGCATGGCCCCTGCACAAGGAACAAGGAACACACACACACACGCACGCACGCACGCACGCACGCGCGCGCATCACAGGAGCCAGGGAAATAGCTCAGAGGTCCCGCCCAAGGTCCCAAGTTTGATTCCTGGTACTCACAAAAAAAAAAAAAAAAGGCGGGGGGGGGGGGCGGAGAGCACGATCAGGTGTGCACTGATACTCCCAGCTACTTAAACCGCTGAAAGGCTTGAGAATCATTTGAATCTAAGAGTTTGAGGGCTGCCTGGGCAATATAATGGGACTTTAAAGATGCATAGATGTCCAGACCCAACCCCCTCAGGATCCCCGTAAGACATGTCCAATGGAAGGTCTACAGATTTATAGTATTAGAAAATGTCACAGAATGATTCTGACACCTAGGTTTAAAAACCATTATACTTGGAAAACTTGGACTTTGAAACTCATTTGTACTCTTACTGTGTGCTTGAGAACCTAGGTGCCAGCCCCAAATATTCTGCTTACTCCACCTGGAGCTAACACTTAAACATCTGGAGAAGCATCAAGGCCTTTATCAACACTTGGAGTTGCCTGGACCTGATGAGTGATTAAGATATAAACACATTTTTTAATGTGACTGGGCTCACTACCAACAGCACAAAGCAAGATTCTAATTTTTAAGCTGGTATATGGCTTTTTAAAAAGGCATCTTTTAAAAAAAAAAAAAAAACTGACTGTATAACAAAAATATATTAAGAAAATATTGGGCCAGTGAGATGGTTCAGCGGTCTAAAGTGCCTGTTTTGGAAAGCTTAGGCAACTGCAGGTACCACATGCTATGCCAGTCCCACCCCCAGGGCTGGCTGAGCCAGCCATAAAAAAAAAAAAAAAAAAAAAAATATATATATATATATATATATATATATATATATATATATATATATATAACTTTCTGTCAATTATTATAAAATGTGAGTCAAGTTCCTTAAAGTATAGACTACTGAGACAATATGACAGGCATAAAAAGGTAGCCTTGGGAGGCAACAAGAACAATGTCAGGAAACTGGATCAAGACGGCAAACAGAACACTTGTATTTATTGCTTTTGTTTCCCCACATCTGAAGAAATGACAAAAATGAAAGAGAAAGGTTAAAAAACATGGAATGGGGTTAAGGATATGACTCAGCAGTATAGTGTTTGCTTAGCACGTACAAGGCCCAACACCAAGAGTCCAAATCAGAGCACTAAAAAGAAAGAAGCATAGGAAATAATTCAGATGTTTTAACAAATGCAACAGGAATCAAAGAAGCAGAGAATAGAAAGATTAACAGAAAACAAACAAACAAAATTCCATAGCTCAATAAAAGTATATGTCTTCGTAGTTTAAAAGGTTCAATGAATGCTAATCAGGGTAAGTGGAAAAAACAAAAACATACATCTGTCAAGCCAAACATTTGTAAACTTTCTAAGCACCAAAGATGAAGAGGTAGTATAAGAACCTCTGAGAGACAAAAATATGTTGTCTATGAAGAAGTAAAATAAGACTGACATGATATTTTGACTAGAAATACTAAAAATTAGAAGACAGTAAAACCTCATCTTCAATAATACATATGGATTTCTACCCTAGGAAGTTACTCCCTTATGTTCTTGTTGTCTACCAAGGCAGGTAAGGAAGAACAGGGAAACCACTTTCCTAACAGTATGATTTTAATAGTCAAAGCTGGAAGCAACCTATACGTTAAACAAATTGTTCATTTATTGTACTTACTGCGTGCCCTAGAAACTAGATAATAGCACTAAATAAAACACGAGTTTCTTACCCTGTGGACTTTACATTTTAAATTTTGGGTAATATTCTAGAATGCTGAGCATCTGCCCAAAATAACAAAGGAGATCTACATGCACTAACATGGAAAGCTGTAAGACATAATGACAAAGAAGGTTTCCATCTACAGCCCATGGTTGGACATGACTCGCTTCTCTGGGCAGCACTGAGTAGAGGAATTATCTTGGGCCAAATACAAAAGAGATAATATAGTTAATTTATGTCTGTAACAAAACTTCTGTTGATTTTTATTTTTAAAATTATTAACACTGGTGTGTTCAACCAACAGGCTGCAGGAGGGACATCCATGATTATAGTACAAATTCATTAAATAGTATCCACTAAAAAAATGACAAATAATATAAATGTAAAGATGAAGAAAACAAATTATAAAGGTATATCCCTAATGTTCACTCTGGAGAAGCAAAGAAAGAGAAGGGGTATTAGACATAGTCTTTCCTATTTCTCCATATATACTGTAGCATCTTTTAATTTTTTAAGTGCTGAACAGTGAACTCAGGCCTTATATATACTAGGCTAATGTTCTACCACTGAGCTACATCTTCAGCCATCCTTGAATCTCTTAGAAACAGAATGTGTTCATGTATAACCCTCATACAGTTTTATATTAGTATAACACCCAAGAGGGTAACTTTCTAAAGAAAGGTTCCCTTAGCTCCCAGTTTGGATGTTAGAACTCCAAATGATCTGGTATAGGCTCTGAAAGGAAAGGAGGAAGAACTCACAGTGCTAACTGGAAGAAGCCTAAGTGAGTCAGGGTGGAGCCATGCTCAGGATTCAATGAGAACTTTGCCATCAGATACATCAATCCCTTCCCTCCCTTCCTTTCCAAGGCCAATGCATCAGTAACCTAAGGACCTCAAACTATGCCCTATGTCAATGATTTCAAAGCCCTCCTAACACTGTTTCCTTGGGAATCAACCTCTGAACACATGAACTTTGAGGAGATTAACACTGATTCTACATCAATTTCTATACTTTTAAAAGGAGAAAATGTAACACCTTAGTAGACAAATCTTAATTATAACAACTGGCATTTACATTATTACTAGGGCATTCATTATATACACATTAGGTATTTGTTAAACATCTATTTAGAATTTTTAAGTTTAAAAAGGAAAAATGTTGTAGGAAGAGGTGTCTCTGTGAAACTAATTTCTCTCATACTAGGGTGTGAACCCAGGACCTGGCATATACTAGAAACTCACTCTAATACTGAGCTACTTTCTCAGTCCTCTGTTTTTTACAGTTTATAATGTATATTCAGGACTGGCCAGATAGTCCGGTGGATTAAAACACTACTTCGACAGATGCAAGGGCCAGGGCCTTGATCCCAGCATGCCATGCTGGCCCTATCCCTGGGACTTTCTGGGACAGTGGACTGAGACTGGGCATGGTGGTGCATACCTATAATTTCAGCACTTGGGAAGCTGAAAAGAGGAAGATCACTACAAGTCTGATCTGTGTAGTGAGACCTTGTAGACCCTGCACTAAACACATAAAGATAAAATAAAAAAGCATATTCAAATGTATCATTTCATATCATTTATACAAACCTAGAGATTTTTATAGAATAGATACAAGATTTCCTTCTTAAGTATCTTTATGGTTTTAAATCAGATTGAAACTCCTGGACACATCTAAAAGGATTCTATAAGGTTCAAGCTCTAATGCAAGGGGTGAGAATGCAAGGTCTAACAGAATCACTAAAATCCCAATGAAGCTACGAGCCTTACTTTTACTGATACTTTGTGTTTCTCTATTTGTTCTTACAGTAAACTGAAGTAAAATGTGAGAAACACAGAACAGCATTAAAGAAAAATCCTTAAAAATAAATAAAATAGATTTTAGGACTGAAGCCAGTACAAAACTTGTCCTTTTATTGACTGTTAAGAAAAGATTCACTCCATGAACTAAAAGTGAAATCAGGCTGGTATAGAAAAATAAATAGCACATATTCTCATTTATATGAAAGCTAAAAAAGTTGGTCTCATAAAATAGACTGTAGAATAGTGGTGACCAGAACTAAAGGACAAGGAGGAATTAAGAGAAGATTAATGAGGAAGAGATACAGTCGATAGCAGGGATAATTTCTAATGTTCTACAGCAAAGCACACAAGCTACAATGAATGACAGTGCATTGTATATTTCAGAAATAAGGACCGTGAATGTTCCCAACACAAAGAAATGGTAAATATTTTTGATATGCCAGTTGCCCAGATCTAATCATTACATTTACTCATGTATATTGAAATATCACACTGTATTCTATCAATATGTATCATTACTATGTTGCAATTAAAAGTCTTAAAAATTTAAGATGATTGGGGGAAGAGTTCTTTTAGAGCAAGTAGTTTTCAGGCATTCCAGTAACTCTGAAAGTTACTTATCTGTAAGTAATATTTCAATACTAAATTATTCTAGCTTCTTCATTAAAATAAATTTTCTAAAAATTTTTCTAAGTGAAGAATCTTTACTGTTTTATCAAATTTGGTAAAGTCTTCTTTAAAAAATTAACAAATCTGAATTTTTAATTTAGAAAACTTTTACTCACTTTTTTTGAATTCTTAAGATATTTTCTTAATTTATTTATTACATTCTATCAATATAAAAGAGGCAGCATCTTTCAGCTTATGTCCACAGAAACTCATAAACTTATATTTCAACACTAGCAAATATCAAGTGGTCACCCTTAAATTTCATAACCTTTTAAATTTGACCTTTCAAATTTCTTATCTTTCCTCTCTTAAATTAAAGGTAAAATGACCTTAACCCAAAAGTCTACAGAAAAGAAATAATTTTACTGGAATTCAGCAAACATAACTCAGAATTTTATTTTAGTAATAAAGTGCTTGTGTGTGTCTACCATTTAATTCCTTACAATATACTAGAGAAGAAATTCAGACTGTGGGTCTTCTTTACCTGAAGAAAAAATTCTTCAGAAATAAAAATAATGAAAAATGACATGAATTTTATTTTCTTAACCCCAAATATGGACTCAACTATAATTGATATAAGCATCAAGTATTTATGGACATTGTATTTGTTTAAGAAAATCTGACTTAAAAAATAAAAAGGTTTAACAAGGAACACTTATTTAATTACCTGATTAAAAGTTTATTTAAGCCTAAATCTTTTGAAAAGGAAGTAAAGCAACATATAATACATTTTTATGCTATGAAGAAAGCACACTATAACTGAAAAATCGTAGTTGTTTGAAAGTTCTAACCAACATATCAATCACTAAAAACACTGAACATCTATAGAGATGGGAAAACTATCTACCCACTCCTGTCTTTAGTTCCACTGAATTATTTTCTTATAGGGAAGATAATGTTTAGAAACCATTTGACATGCAGACTTTTAAAAAATGCAGATAAATACATATTAGTTCTGTGTGTGTGTGAGAGAGAGAGAAAAGAGACAGAGAAACAGAAAATAAAAATACGTAAGAAAAGTGAGAGAAATAATAACTACTTGCACTACTTAATTGTAGAGTTAAAGAACAGCATATTCTATATAATAGTAGCCTATGTACCATAAGCTAAATCTTATAACTAGAAAAATTATAATTGCAAATAACCAATAAAAACCAGAAGCCCAGACACCAAAAAAACAGATGTACGTAACAGTCTCTCAAATTAGCCAATAGCCAGGTAGGGTGGTGCAGGCCTATAATCCCACCACTCAGGAAGCTGAGACAGGAGAATTATTACAAGTTTGAGATCAGTTTGTGCTACAAAGTGAGCTAAAGGCCAGCCTGAACTGCATAGCAAAGTCCTGTCTCAAAAAGACAAAACAAAAACAAACAAAAAACAAAATAAAAACAAAACAAAAATTAGCCAATAGTGACATTAACTATCATTTATTTATATCATTTATAAGATCCTTCCATGTACAGTATTTGGTTTTACTCTCAATAAAACCTAAAATACGAGAATAACTCCTTTATAAGTCAGAAATAAAAAGCCAAAGAACTGAATGCATAATCATACTTCTTGATTATACAATCTATCATTCCTCTTGCCTCACACATACATAAATCTAATATACTCTTGAATAAACCACATTTCTTAGTGATACAATGGCTGAGAGAGGCACCTTTTCAGCAAGGTTTACTATGGCAAAAATGACAAATGACTGGATATAGCTCAGTAGCATAGTGCCTGCCTGGCAAGCACAATGTCCTGAGTTCAACTTCTGATATGGGGGTGAGGGGGACCAGACAGAACACTAAAAGAAAAATTATAAATTATGTGACCAATGCACACAAAAGTCAGATAACTAGGTCACTAGTTATTGTGTAGTACATCAAGACATACTCACATGGCCTGAGATCAGTATGGCGCAATTTCCACACATTTACATAATTTTTCTAAACGTCACCAGCACTTATTAAAATATTTTCACAATAGGGAAGAAAGATCCCACAAAGATCCATTCTATGCGAACAACATCTTATCTCCCTATTATAAGAAACTAAAAGAGTAAATAAAATCAGAAAGGTACAATGGATATTGTGAAAGGTGGTGAAATGTAACAACTGGGATGATTGAAAGGAGAAAAGGAAGGAAGGAAACACACACACACACACACACACACACACACACACAAGATAGCTAAGATAATTGTACTACTGATTTCTATTGATTTATTGAGAGGAACAGTTAATGTTTTAATTTTTTGCATGCCTATATCTGGTAATCTGAAGAACTGCTTTGAAGATAATAATATGCAATATAATAACCATTGTTGATTTCCTATCATCTTCTTTTAAAATTCTGGTTTTTTTTTGTTTTTGTTTTTGTTTTCGGAACTGGGGATGGAGCTCAGAATCTTGCACTTGCCAAGCAGGCACTTGTGTCCCTGAGCTATCTCCCTGGCCCCTAATTTTTAATGTTTTATTTTATTTTTTATTCTCTTTAAGGTTAAAAAAAAAACTCTTAAAAAATAGTCACCTTATAAAAAGACCAAATACTATATTCCCACCCTACCCAAACCACTGAAAAAATAAACTAAAGCAAAAATCACTTTTACTATGTAGGGGAATTATGACCTGTGGATAGTTCTGACTTAGAACACATACATGTGTTTATTCATTTAAAAATATTTACTGAATACCTACTATGTGCTAATATTTAGGGTTTTGCATACTGTGGGAGATTCAGAGATGAATAAAACATGGACTTAAAGAGTTCAGAATTTGGGAGCTGGGGAGATAACTCAGGAACACAAGAGACTGCCTGGAAAGTGCAAGGTCCTAAATTCAATCCCTGGTTCTGAAGGAAAAAAAAAAAAAAAGGGCTCAGAAGTTTTCAGAAAGAGCCAGATGGTAAATATTTTAGATGACTTTGTCTCTGCTGCAAACACTCAATTCTTCCCTGAAAGCATAAGAGCACTCAGAGACAACAGATAAACAAATGGAGTGCCTGTGTTTCAATAATAATTTTATTCATCAAAACTGGTGGATGACTGTAGGGATCTGTAAATGTAGGGATCCATTGACCTTACTGTGAACGGTTCAACTCCACGGAGACACGGTGGTAGGAATCAGAAAAATAGACAAGAAAAGTTGGGCTAGGTGGTTCCCAGTCTGCCTGATGAGTGAGACTAACTCCCACACACACAAACGATCCTTTATTTATACCTTTACAAAGTTTGCATCCCATAACACAAGGCTACCCAGCAACCAATAGCCGGCCTGAACCGGACAGGATGTTTTTCTCACATGATGTTTTTCTCACACTGGGGTAGCTCCAGACAGGGAAGCCCAGTACCACCTACATACTTGATAGATTTCCTGGCTTCCTGCGGCTCCCAACAGTTGACTAGACCTGGCTCCCAGGACAGTTTGATAATTACTGGTCTAGAACCACTGACAAGATACATCTAAAAAACTATACCACCATCCTCTACCTTCAGATTTTTATTATTTCCTGCCTGACTTGTTATAAAAGTTTCTCTTTTATGTGATGCAAACTGTGCTTCCGTAAATACTCCACTCAACTGCCCGGAGTGATCTTGTTTCAAAACTATCTCATTGCTATTTGTAAAATTCTTCAGTAGTTTAGCACTACTCACAAGGAAAAAAAAAAAAAAAAAAAAATCCGAACTTTTAAGTAGAACATAAAAGGCTCTTAGTGCTTCATCCTCTGCCACTGTTTCCTAACTTATCCTCAACAATGTTTCTCTCTAGCATCCTTCCCCAACTTCTATGCAGAAACAATACTAAATTATTCAATATATCACAATATTTTGCATCTGTTCCTTTGCATCTGTTTTCTCTACCCTCTATGAGCCATTCATATCTACCTACGAAACTCCTGAGACATTTTCCTCACCACACTAGTTGACCACACCTGATACCTTTTCATCTTTTTTTTTTTTTTTTTTTACCTTGCATATACTTTCTATTATTGCACATGGAGGATTTGACTATGCGTTACTCAGTAGCAGGCAATTTATTTCTCTGAAGCTGTAGCATTAACTCCTAGCATAGTACATGACATACTGTAGGCATTGGATAAAACTATTTAAAATCAAAATCATCTTATGGCATCACAAGTGACACATTACTATTTCAGAAGAAAGATAATCAGAAAAGGTTGGAAGAAAAGATAGAATGAGTCTTAAAGGAAAGACAGGTAGAAGTGGAGGGCAAACATCATAAATGAAGCAAAAAAATCAGGAGCAAAAAGGTTGAAAAATAAATGTCTGACAATTCATGAGTATTTCAGTTTGGTTGAAGCGTATGGAAGATAATTAGGAAAACACCTGGAAAGGCTAGGTTACCATTTTTATTTTTTGGGTGCTGGAGATCAAACTCAGGATCTTGCATTTGCCAGGTAGGCTGTTATACTTCTGAGCTATCTTCCCAGGCCTGGAAAGGCCAGTTTAGAGTCAGCTCTAAAAGAGATTTTGTATTTTGCTCTGAAAACAATGAGGAGTCATAAATGAATTCAAATGGGAAGATTAAGGTTAAAGAGAAAGTGGGTGGTGTTAGTGAGTACTGGTAAACAGTGTGCCAAGACAGAACTGACGGTACGGGCGAATAACTGACGGTATGGGCGAATAACTGAATGCAAGGACACAAGAGAACTGCATTTTTAAAAGAAGACAGCCGGGCGTGGTGGCGCACGCCTGTAATCCCAGCACTCGGGAGGCTGAGACAGGAGGATCGATATGAGTTCGAGACCAGCCTGAGCTACAAAAGTGAGCTCAAGGCCAACCTGAACTGCATAGCGAGACCCTGTCTCAAAAAGACAAAAAAATAAATAAATAAATAAAAATAAAAATAAAAGAAGACAATGCTGGTTTTTTAAATACTAAATTTGGGGCTGATAAAATACGCAGGAAGAGGTACTTAGTATAAGTCAGAAAGTAGGAGACAGATGTTCTCAAGAGATGAAATATAAATGTGAGAATCATCTATAGTAAACAGTAAAGAAGACAGCAGACAGAATAAACAAGAGCACTTCATCAAAATAATATCATGGCATGTATTTCTATTGTATTGCCTGTAATATTACTGTATAATTTGCAAACATGTCTGTTTCCCTACCCAAAATTCCTTGAGGGAAGAGATCACAATTTACTATCTTTGCATCTGCAACCTAATGCCTCAAAGATATAAACTATTTAGTACATTTACTGAACAAAGCAGCTCCTATGATTCTAATACATAGAATATCCAATTTCCCATGAAACGTTACAACAATATACGATAAAGACTTAAAATATTTGTTTTCAAAATTTTTGCTCCCTATGTCTGTGTTAGATGGAGGCAACCTAAGGTAGATGAGTTGGCAGTTATCATTGGGTAGATATTAATGCTGCCTTTCTTCCTGCTATTGTGTAGACAGAACAGTGGACAACTAATTTTGAACTGTTTTTATCATCTCTCTTCTCTATCAGTGCCAGCATTAACCTAGCAACTGGCATGCTTGAAAACAAAGAGAAAGAATGTCCGCTTAGTATTTAGAGAGCAAATGACTAATTGATTGTTCTTCCTGACCTTTATATGTCTGTTCATAGCAGTGGACTGTGCTGCTCGCACCAGACCCTCCAATTCAGCACCACTGAAATTCTTGGTCTCCACAGCCAGTTCTTTAATGTCTACATCAGTAGAGAGTAACTGATGGTCTCTCATCCTTGCTGTGTGGATGTGAAGGATCTGTAGTCGACCTTTTTCATCTGGTAAGCCTGATAAAAACAGATAAGATATTTTCCCAGGTTCCAGAGCCTATCAGAAATTATAACCCCAGTATTGTTCTCTAGGGTTTCAAATATGTAAACAACTGCTTCTCATGATGCAGTTTTTCAAACAAACATTAAGGTATGTGATATTGGTCCTGTCAATCAACTCAACACCACATATATCTGTATATGTGGAACTACACACACACACACACACACACACACACACACACACACACACACCCTCCCTCCCTCCCTGCCTACTGGTATAGGTGTACACCTTTGCTTACCTATCTCCATTTTGACTTCCAGTCTTCCAGGTCGAAGGAGAGCCTCATCTATCAGATCTGGTCTATTGGTCATTCCTGAATACAAATGTTAAAATAAAAAATGATAAGAGCCTAAAAAATAAGATAAAATGTCCCTTTAGTATATATAAAAAGACCAATTTCTCTAGCAAGCTGAGAGGATAGTTTATAACAAATAGAGAAACAATTTATTCTCAAATTTAAAAACAGCATTTTGTTCTTGATCAGTTCTACTGAAAATACCAGAAGACTCTGCTTTGTTATTTCACTATCACATAAGCCAAAAAAATATATATAAATGCAATGAAAAATCTGAATAGTTAAGAAGAAACCTTAAAGTGCAGAGAGGGTAAGTACATCTCTGCGAAAGGGATAAAAGAACAGCATAAACATGATCTCTCCGACTTCAAAGATCCTTCCCTTTTCTAATAGGTCAGTGATTTTCGATATCCCTAAGACAGTATTTTCTTTTCCTCTTCAAAAGTGATCTTATGGAGGGGCCGGCGGGATGGCTCGGTGGTCTAAAGCGCCTGCAGGCGGCTGCAGGGACCGCGGTTCCATCCCTGGCACCACATCCTGCACTGGCCCTGCCCTTGGGGTGGGCTGAGCTGGCCATAAAAATGAATAGGCAAACAAGCAAAGGTTCTGAAACAAGAAAATAAATAAATAAATAAATAAATAAATAAATAAATAAATAAATAAATAAATAAATAAAATAAAATATATATTTTGAAAAGTCATCTTATGGGTCTGACAGTGGCATCTGAACTGAGGGTCACATTGAGCTGCTTGCTACTTCAGGGGCGTATTTAGGACCCCAGCCAGCACCCACTCTCTTTGCTTCCAGGAAGTCAGCACTATGGCAGAAGATATCAAGAACTACAAGACTGCCCCTTTTGACAGCCGCTTCCACAATCAGAATCAGACCAGGAACTGCTGGCATAACTACCTGGACTATCACCGCTGCCAGAAGGCAATGACTGAAAAGGGGGGTGATATCTCTGTCTGCGAGTGGTACTGGCGAGTATACAAGTCCCTCTGCCCCATATCCTGGGTCACAGCCTGGGACGACCGCCAAGCTGAAGGCACATTTCCTGGCAAGATCTGAACTGACTCCACCTGTTTCTCTGTCCTCTGTTCGTCTCCCTGCGGTAAAAGGGGACCTGGACACATGATGGCTCTACCCTAGGACCCTGAATCATGACTTAACTCACAATAAAAACTCAGAGGGAAAAAAAAGAGCTGGGGTGGTGGTGCACGCCTGTAATCTCAGCACTTGGGAGGCTGAGGCAGGGGCAGTAGGATCACTGCAAGTTTGAGACCAGCCTGGGCTACAAAAGTGAGCTTAGGGCCAGCCTGAACTGCATAGCGAGACCCTGTCTCAAAAAGACAAAAAAAAAAAGTCATCAGCATATGAGTTAAAAAATGGGAGTTATAATAGTGATACAGACTATGAAGCTCACTCCCTGATTTGCTCTGAGAACTTAGAGAAAGCTAATGTTACAGTTTGAAAACTACTGCATCTCACTATGCTGTCTTTTTTTCATCTGTGGGTGAGCCATAAGCATAAACAGAAGCCACTAAAATATACCATTTATCTTTCCTCTAAACCTTCTAATTAAATGAGTCTAATTCTCCAGTGTCAAGTCATTCTAATTTGGAGACAATGGCAAAAAATAACCATCACAGATCTTAAGGTGTCCCTTATTTTTGGAAGACTGGAACTTTATAAACAAAAACAGTACCAATGACGAGGATGTTGTTCAGCTGCTCTACACCATCAATTTTGGACAACAACTGATTGACGACAGTGTCGTGAACTCCAGTGCTACCAGCCATGCTCCCTCTCTGTTTGCAGATGGCATCAATTTCATCAAAGATGATGATGTGCAAACCACTGTTAGCACCAAGCTAAGGAAAGAAATTACGTTAGAGATCACAATTTGAATGTATTATTAAACTAACTAAAAATACTGCGAAACTTTCAACAGTTTAATTTTGCTCCATTCTGACAGTAAATATACTGGCATAATTTCATCGTGGTTGTTGCTCTAAGGTAATGAAGTCATATTCTCAAAACTCTGCAAATTGAAAATACATCCACAACCTTACTTTTAATAGCCATAAAACAAAAATATACATTATATACTGATATACAGTACATGTACATATGTATATGTGTATGG